>JAGFMF010011752.1:35900439-35938866 GCA_019455555.1 Galemys pyrenaicus | reverse complement strand
AATGGTTGGATTAGCTTGCATTCCCACCAGCAGTGTACCAGGGTTCCTTTTTCTCCACATCCTCGCCAGCATTTGACATGGTTGGTTTTTTCAATGGCATCACTGATTTTTAAGCTAGGTTCTTTCTGCTAGGTGACTTCATATATACCTGGCGACTTTCAGAAATACATGACAGGTTGGCAGATTCATATTGAGTGATGGCTGGTCAAGAAGCCACCTCTACTTTCTAGCTTGGGTTATGAGAATTTTGAATTACTGCTTTCTCTGATGATGATCAGGTAGTAACCATATATTTCTTTCTCCAATTTCTATACTTGAGAATTTCTGGCTATATTGGATGAATTCCTTTCTGATTCAAACTCTGATATATAAATTAGCTGTTGGAAAATTATTGTAAAATGGATGAAGGGGAATTGTTCAAACAAGTTTTCTTTATAAACTTTTATAAATCAGTGTGTAGAATTCTTTACTCTTTGAATTTTCTTTCTCCAGGGATTGCACTATCAGTTTCTGTTGTTCCAGTAGTCCGCTATACTGTTTTTAATTACCAAAACATTCCGGTTAGTTGAGGGGATACTATTATTTATTTCTGCACACAAGAGCTAGGGCACAGGCCAGAGTCGTGCGAGGTGAGAGGATTCACCAGAATCAGAGTGGGGAGCAGAACAGGCAGATCCACTGAAGTACACTGCTGAGGGAGCAGCAGGCGAGGCAGGAGGGATCTGCTGGGCCACGTGGGTCCCCTCTCTGGCCAGGGATTGAACTCGTGCTGTTGTGCTGCTGATGACTCACAGTGTGGTGCTCGACTCACTGCACCACCAGGGAGGTGCTATATTTATTATTTAAAATAGCTGAAGTGGAAGGCAGTTCTGCCTCAACAGCAAGAGCGATGCTTCATTTTTCAATTGAAGAAACACCTTGACCGCATGGTCTTATATCATGAATTGATATAAGCCCAAGTCTTGACTGGGCTGTTCTGTGCTGGAAGCCGCGCGCACCTGTGTTGTAGGTGGGAAGTGTCTGCTGTGAGGACTGTTATCATTTTGACTCATGGTTCAGCTCAGGAAGTATGAACACAATAGGACCAGATTCCAAACAAGTTGCAACCAGGAAGGGGAAACAAGCCATAAGTTGATGCTGAAGACACACACTGTAGGTTGCTGTCAACAGATGATAGCTTTTGCCAAAAAAAGTTCCGTAGGTATTTACCAAGAGATGGTTTTCTTTGAAGGTGTAAGAATGAAAGGAAAGTATCTGAAGCTGCTTCACAGTCATCTCATCAGTCTTCAGGGTTTTGTATCTGTAAAAGCTTTTCTTATGTTAAAGGTTTTGTTCAAAGGTTTCAAGTTAAAAGATTTTGATGAAAATTTATGTATTTGAAAGATGATACATGGGTCTTTTTAGAGATAGTACTTAAAGATATTAAATGATATTAACCTTTGACTTTGTGCTATTGCATGTTTTCATTTTCCTGTTAGTGACTTTGCATTTGAATTTTTATTTATTTATTTAAAGACTTATTTATTTATGCACACAAGAGCTGAGGTACAGACCAGAGTCACAGGAGGTGAGAGGAGTCACCAGAGACAGAGCGGGGAGCAGAACAGGCAGATGACTGAAGTACACTGCTGAGGGGAGCAGCGTGCGAGGCAGGAGGGATCTGCTGTGCCATGTGGGTCCCCTCCCTCCTGGGGGTCGAACTTGAGCTGCTGTGCAGCGGATGCGTCACAGTGCAGTGCTCAACCCGCTGCACCACCAAGGAGGTCCTGAATTTATTTTTATTAATATTATTTGATAGACCCCTCCACTCCTCCCACCTCACCAGTTCAGATATGAGTTCGTGCTTCCTCCTCTAAGCTAAGTAATTTATAGTTATATCCACCTGAACTATTTCAATGGTTGTCTAGAGATCATTTATAAATAATAGTATATAGTATTATTTCCTATTTTCTTTATTTTGAGATGACTTTTGAGAAGGGATAGGAGCTGTCTTTTCTAATTTGCAGCTGGATGTCAGTTTTAGAATATTTTCCTTTTTCTGTAGTTTATATTTTATTTTCTACGTTATGTTTATATATTGAGGTAACATTGGTTTATGTTTATGATTTAGGGGTACAGGTTCACAGCTCTGTAAATGTGTGTTGCCACATCACACCCACCAACACAGCCCCTATAATCTCCCTCCACAGTCCATTGGGACCCTCCCTCCTTTAATCCTATCCCCCCGCCTTCCCCTTCTGGTGGACTCTACAGTCAGATTCAGGGGTTTGCTTTTGTCTGTTTCTTTGCTTTGTTGCTCTATATTCCACATGAGTGAAATTATCCAGTATTTGTCTTTCTCCTTCTGACTTATTTTGCTGAATACCATATCCTCCAGTTCTGTCCATATTCTCACAAATAATTTTCTGGGAAGGTTTTGTTTTAGTTTTTGGCCAACAGCCTGTGGTTGATGGGCCACATGACCTGTCATCCATACATAGGCAGTCATAGAATTTCTTATTTTTAGCAGATGTTTTGGTGAGGTGTTGTGGTAGCAAATAATAGAGCCCCAGTCAGGTCAGCTTAACCCCCAAATCCAAGCATGTGCAGAGTGACCAGGTTTCATGAGGAGGGAGGCCAGGGAAACTGCAAGCCTTTAAGCTGCAGAAGCTGATGGGCACAGTCTCCACCAGGCTATTTTGAGAGGCTGGCACCCCAACCGTTCCTGTTCTGTTGTCACCTCGCTCAAAAGTCAAATTCCAAAGAGAGAAACTCTGTACAAACCTGGATTGTGCCCATTTCCTGAGCAATCTTAACCCGGAAGAAATGGCTAGGGGTGTTGACAGGCAAATCAAAACAAATAAAGAAATAATGTCTACCTGGGCGATAATTTTACAGGGTTGGAGAGGTTGGAAGCTGGTTTTCCTTTTTAGAGATCTTTCAGGCAAAAGTCACCTTGGGAAGTGCCCGTGCTGCTGGCCGGCCCCTTTCCATGACAACATGCCTGCCTGGGACAGAGCGCCCTTGCTGCTAAAAGGTCATCTGAATTCTCTTAAGCAGGACTCTTGAAATGGTTTGCAAAGAACGTTTGGGTCTACCAGTCTTTGTATCTGCAATATGACATCCTGCTAGGCAGAAAGTGATTTACTTACTTGCTTTCCAGTCACATTTGAGCCATTCTTTCGAGTATTTGTCCCTGACATAAGCATGTAGCTTTCAGTGGGGCAAAAGTTCAGCTCTTTCCTCCAGGTTCCTGCACGTGTCAGGGTTCCTCCATCCCAAATTTGCCAGGGAGTAAACGGCAATTCCTGACCCACTGCTTCATGCAGGTCAGCTTGACCAAGCATTTGAGAGAGTGAAGGACAAGCAAGGGTGTTTTTCTAAGTTCTTCTTTTTGCAGATGAAGTGGTAACCTTTGGAGCCAAGCACCCATCTAAAATAACATCAATATTCCAGTCTCCAGGGGCAAACCAGTCTCACAAGTTTGTGAATTGGCAGCAGAATTAAACCAAGACTCTGGCATAGCACAAAGACATTTCCCAGAAATGTTAGGAGTATGTCAAGCAGATAGAAGAGTTTTAGATTTCCCGAGGAAAGGAAAATTACAGTAATATTTCTAAGGGGAATCTTTACAAAGCCAGCATTTTCCTGAAGTCACCCGTCCTTACACTTGAGCATGAGAGTGCTTTGGGATGAATAATCTGGAGTTGGTATGAATTGTTGGTGTTTGCAAACTTTACTAGCAAAGTTGACCTCAGGAACATTGCCCTATTCTGGAAGGACTTGTAAAAATCTTTTCTGTCAGTAGGTCCATGATGTGAGGTGAATTTCATGACAACCACGGAGGGACCAGTTTTTTTTAAAACAAAACGACAAAACTTGCAGATCAAATCATTATGTTTCCATCTGTTAGAATTTGTACTACAAATAAAAATATCACATTTGACATGCTGCCAGTTAAAGTCAGGATTATGACACTGACTAGTTTAGCTATTTGCAGAAGACTTGGCTATAGACTGTAGACTACCAGTTATCTTAACAAGCACTTTATAATATATCCTCATTTTCCAGAAGAGAAACCTGGGCCAGCGGAGGAGTATGACGGAAGGTGTTAAATAAACGAAGTGGGGCAGGTGCCGAAGTAACTTAGGTAGTGTTCCCCTGGTGTGTGGAGATGGGGTGCTCCACTCCACTTGTAAGAAGACAGAAATGGCGTAAGGTAACTGAACTCGGCAAAGATGGAAAGTAGATTGAGAGTTAGAGAGATGACCTAGTTAGCAAAATGTAAATCTTTCACAATTACAGTGAAGAGAGGAAATAGAAATAATTTTCTTCTTGGGTTTTAAGAGACAAAGGTTCTGAAAGGGAGTTTGGTCAGTTTTGATGGCTAACTGACCAAAAAAGGGGGAGAATAATTAACTTGGGTTACAACTAGTTGGAGCAGAGAACCTTGCCCCGCTGAGCTCTCGAAAGTCCTAAGCACAGACTGTGTCGTTTGTTATGGCAGCTTCAGCCATTCCATTAAGTCTCAGAACTTGTGGATGAAAATCAAGTTTCACCTCAATATTTTCATGCTTTTATGTGTAACATGCCCTGGTTGAGTTCCATGAACATTTTTTGAGTGCCTCCAATTTTTTTTAAACTAACCCTAGTATTAATATCAGTACTTCTAGAATATTTGTAATAATGAATTTCTTGTGAAACATGGCAGGCAGGTCATTAATCCCTTTAAAGTCCAATTTATTGCAATGCTTCATGAAAGGAAGTGACCAGGATAATAAAAACCTTTACTGCTTAAAACCACACTTAATATTTTTATGGCCTACTTGGCCTGACAAAATACTCTGTGTGAGTCATCACTTCAAAGTGAGGTCTTGGGGACTTGGTAAAGACATAACGGCAGCCCTCATGGCCATTGTATGAGATCTGCATGAACTTGAACTGCCCAGTTAAGATTTTTCAAGTAAGGGGCACCACAGAATGTCCTTCTGTTTCCCATGGAGTAAGAAAATATGAGACCAGGGGTCTGTATTTTACATCTTTTGATCATATTTCTGTATGATTTTCTTTATGGTTTTACACTTATGTATACCCGGTCACATTCTACTGACTATAGAAATCATAAAATTTTACATAGTCCTATCTAAGTTGTTAGAGTTGAAATGTTTCTGTCAAGCTTGTTAGGATAAAGATTTAACTTGGATCCATTTGCAAAGTGTGGGTTGAGAGGAGAATCAATTTACAGTGAACCAGCTGTGTTCACAACAGCCAGCACCATCCCAACACCACTTTTAAACCAGAATGAGAGCAGGGAAGGGAATGCAGAAGTCTCTGGCTTGTCTGTAGGATTTTCTAACCTTACTTCCACTAACATCATATTGGAGACTCTCTCCTAAAACTTCAGCCATAAGAGATCCCTAAGTTTGCATGAAACCCTTCATCATCTTTTCAAGTCTTCAGTTAGAGATATTTCCTGTTCACCTTATCGGAATCTTAGCTTGTTAGCTAAAAGCCACTTCCCCCTCTCTTTGGATCTGAAGGGAAATGGAGTCCATCAAAACGTAAAACTTCCTGGGCACGCTCCATGCCACAGACATTATTCTTGGCCCACGGGCCTGAGCGGATGTAAGCTCGTGGAGCTTGGTTCATTCAGATGAGTGCTGTCTTCTGTGCTCTTGTCCTCACCCGGGGACATGACCAGCTTGCATCCCTGTGGCCCATCTGTATCCTCCAAGGTCCTCCAAGGAAGCCAGATATTCACCCTCGATGCTTTCACCTCCCTTCCACAACTTCTCAACCTCTTTCCACCATCCAGCAGATACATGGGATCACGGCTCTCCATCGCGTTTCTTTTAGAATACTAGAAGTGTTTTGAAAATAGGAGCTAGGTCTGTTTTCAAGTCGACCACATGAATTCATTGGTTCACACAGTTACTGAGTATTTAAATTGACTACTTCTGGAAATGTCTAAACTCTATAAAAGTACAAGGAGAAATAGCAATCATTTTCGCACCACCATGAGCATCTTTGCATCATGGCTTCTAGTCTGTAAGCATTTAAGGTGATGCAACAGAACCACCCTGGGCTTAATTATAAGCACTATCCCTGTTCCGCAGCATTTACCTCAGTAACAGCATCCATTTGGTGCTTCCTTATAGTTGCTAAGCAGCAGAGGGAATGGGTTTGTGAAAGTTTCTAAAAATGGTGTTTCTATAGATGCAGCTGGATGACTTGCTGTAGCTCCTGTTGCTAAGTCCTCACATCCCTGTGTGAATCCCACTTCAGGGTCCTCACCCCACTGCTACACAGTGTGCCCCTATACATGTAAGCACAGTGCAGCCCTGGCTCTTTCATTTCTGAGAAGTGTGGGTGTGGGTTCAGCAGTTGAACTCCACTGAACTCCAAGGCTCTCCTGAACAGACTTAATCGCAAAGGATTAAACACACACACACACACTCTCACACACACACTCACACTCTCTAACACACTCTCACAGAGCCCACTAGCTAAAATAATTACAAAGTGTTAAAAATCATTTTTTGACAGTATTGCCCCTGGGGGAGGGAGTAGTGAGTTACTCTGGGAACTACCCCGATTTATTCCCAAGTCATGTATCTACTGGATGGGAGGAATTTCCCAGCAAGCCTCTCCCACCCATTTGATCCCCTTTTGGGCCAATTTTGGGGATTGAGTGTCTGCATTCAGTCTTGATAAGTGATACAGAGGGAGAGGGTTCCAGAACTGTGGTTGCCTGGCTGTTGCAGGGAAAGGGCTATTTTGCTGCCTCGCTTGGGGTTGGGGTGGGTGTTGAGAAGGGCAGATTAGCTCCAGGTGCAGCTGGTTTCATTCCTGGCCTGGCCTTCTCTCCTCAGCCCTGCACCCAAGTATAGGACCAGACATGTCTGGTTTGCCCTTCCCCCTGCCAGTGGGAGCTGGGGCTGCAGGAGGCAATGGGGCTGAAAGGAGGGAGACTCCTGATCTGAAGGCCTGGTTTGACTCCAGGCCAAGTGTTTCCAACAGCAGGCCTTTCATAGCTGGGAAAACCCCTGCTCGACCTGCCGGACACGCCACACAACCACACACGCTCAGCTCATGTCAACATTGCTGATAACCAGACGGGGCTCTTTGGCTTCCTGTTCCCGGCTGCCTTGCCAACCCACTACCCTCCAAGTCCCAATTAACACGCGGCCACGCTAGAGCCGGGAGGCAGGAGCTGGGGATTTGTTTACCACACAGTTAACGGGCAAATACAACTTAATCACAAGGAAAACAGCTTTTATGAGAATCATCTTGAAGTCTTTCGTGGCCCTAGTACCCCTGTAACCATCCAGGAAGCCAAACCTAGAGTTTCCTCAGATTCCGTTGCTGCGGGAGAGAAGGCCAGAGGGACAGGTGGCAAGGAGGTGGGGTTGCTTGTCGACCATTTACGGTCAGCTGCCAGGCCGAGCTCATGTCCTGGCCCATTTTGAGGGTGTCTCCAGGTGGTCACCAACACGATCTTTCTGTGGTCGAATGGAGGTGACTTTGGAAAGGAACACAGGCTGAAGGGGAAATAAATCTTGTAGCCAGAGCCCCTCTGAGCACCAGGCAGTTTTCACATCCTCTCTCCACCGTGTATGGTAGGATCCCCATAAATTCTTTGCTGTAAGAATATCTGCAGCATAACTAATCGTCCATAAGGCGGTTTTGCCGTGAAAGGTAAAATCTGGTTGAGGGTTTGGTTTCAACTGACGCGTGCAAGACTAGAAAATGACAACATATCAGTTTGCAAGCACTTTGAGCACTCAGCGCCGCCCCCCATCCATCAGAACCAAAAAGTGTCCCAAATTATGTCAAATGTAAAAGTGGCCAGTCATTCACAACAGCTTCTTCTTTTAAAAAGATTTATTTATGCATGCAAGAGCTAGGATTCAGGCCAAAGATGCGCGGGTTGAGAGGATTCACCGGAGACAGAGTGGGGAGCAGAACAGGCAGGTGGACTGAAATACATTGCTGAGGGGAGCAGCGGGAGAGATGGGATTGAACTCGTGCTGCAGTGGCTGTGGATAGCTTCATCGTGCTGTGTCTTAAACTCTTGTGCCACCAGGGAGGCCCCATTCAAGGTGGCTTTTTAAGAGTGATAATGATCAATTGTTTAGCAACTTTAGAGATAACAGCTTGTTCTGAATACATGTTTACCAAATTTATCACCAGTATGAGAAGTTGTAGACAAAACAAGAATCAAGTTTCTCCTATATCCCCAAAAGAAATGGTTTTGATATAGCTGATGTGTGTCTTTTACGAATGGTGAATTGTATTTTTCAGTTTAACAGTGGGGGGTGTTCTTTCCTCTTTGTTTTTTTCTTAAAGAGTTTAAAGATAGATTTTATATCTTCATTGGATGATCAGTAGAATTCAACAGTGAAGTCACCTCATTCTGAACTTTTGTTTTGGGGAGTTTTTTGATTACTGTTTCAATTTCTTGTAATTAGTTCAAATTTTCTGTTTTTTCATGATTCAGTCTTGGGAAGTTGTACAAGTCAAACAACTAGCATGCAGAGAAATGAGGGAAATACCACAAGAAATTAATAAGATGACTAGGAATTAGTTTAAACAAGGAAGTGAATACTATAAAATTATAAAACACTGTTGAATGAAACTGAAGAAAACACAAAGAAGTAGGTATTCATGTTCCTATATCAAAAAATCAACATTGTTAAAATGGTCATTTTCTCTAATGCAATTGGCACTGGTTCAGTGCCGATCCAATAATATCCCAATGGCATTATTCACAGAAACAGAAATCCTAATATTTGTATGGAACCACAGAGTTTGAATAGTCAATATAATTCTGAGGAATAAAGAACAAAATAGAGATATCATGCTCCCTGACTTAAACAATACTAAAAAGCTATAGTAATCAAAAATGACATTGCATTGGAATAAAAACAAACACAGAGGAATGGAATAGAATTTAAAGTCCAGAAGTAAGCCCACTTATATATGGACAACTAATTTGTGACAAAGGTGTTAAGAGCATACAGTCAGAAAAAAGAAAGTCTCTTCAAATAAATGCTGGGAACCAGAAAGGCACATTCCAAAGAATGAAACTCGAACACTAGACTATATACAACAATAATTCAAAATTGTTTAAATTCTTGAATATAAGATTTAAAACTATAAAATGCATGGAAGAAAACATGTATGGTAAACCCTTTGATATTCACCTTGGTGGCATGTTTATGGATTCATCACCAATGGTAAGGGAAACATAAGAAGATATAAATGAAGGGCACCACATTAAACTAAAATGCTCTGTACAGTGAAAAAATCCCTCATTACAGTCTATGACAAGAGAAGATATTTGGAAATATTGACAAGTAGTCAAGATCCAAAAGTTATAAACAACGCAACAATAAAGACAACCCAATTAAAAATAGGCAGAAGACTTAAGTAGTGGTTTCACCAAAGAAGACATGTAGATGCTGATAGACACATGAAAAGATGCTCTACTTCACTTATCATTAGGAAAATACAACGCAAAACCACAATGAGATCTTACCTCACACCTGTTAGAATGATTTATCAAAAGATAAGAAACAATGAGTGTTGGTGAAGCTGTGGATAAAAAGGAACCCTTGTGTACTATTGATGGAAATGTAAATTGTGCAGCCATTTTATGGAAAATTATATGGCAAGTACTCAAAAATTAAAAGTAGAATTACTATATGATCCACTGATTCCACATCTGGGTATTTACCCATAGAATATGAAAACACTAATTAAAAAAAAGTGTGCACTCCCTATGCTCATAGCCAAGATTAGGAAATAAGTGCCCACTGACAATGAGTAGATAAAGAAGATGTGAGAGACATACATACCTACATACATATATAATCACACATAGTGGAATAATATTTAGCTATAAAAATAAAATTTTGCCATTTGTGACTTGGTTGGAGTTTGAGAAGAGTACAATATGTGAAGTCAGAAGGAGCAAGACAAATATATGATGTCATTCATGTGGAATATAAAGAAACAAAGCAAACAAACAACAAAACAGAAACAAATCCTTTGACAATAGATGGGTGTTCCAGGGGGGAAGAGGGTATGTGGGGGTGGAACTGTAAGAAGGAATTGGTTGGTTGCTGGTGGATGGTAACTAAACATTTGGTGGTGGGCATGTCACATCATGTAAAGTTGTGGGAGTATGAAGTTGTACACCTGAAACATGCAGTAGTGTTGTAAACCAGTGTTACCTCAATAATAATAATAAAATCCACCCAGCTCCCAAATATTTTATATAGCAACAGGATTTTGGAGGTATGATTGAGATTAAGGAGTCTGACATAAAGGGCCATGAAATGGGGAGCTTATCCAGGCAGAATCAAACTAATCACATTAATTAGATCAAAGCTTAGTAACCTTTCTTGGTTGTGGTTAGAGGGAAGAAAGTTCAGAGATACAACCTGTTGTCCTTAAAGATGGAGGAAGAGGAACACAAACTGAGAGATGTGAGCAGTTCCTAGAGGTTAGAAAAGGCAAAGAAGTGGGTTCTCCCCACAAACTACCAGAATGGAACCCAGCCCCATTGACACCTTGATTTTAGCTCATGAGACACATCAGACTTCTGTCATACTGACCTGTAAGATTAAAAACTTGGTTGCTTTGGGTCTCCCTGATGGCGCAGTGGGCCGAGCACAGCACTGTGAAGCATCTGCAGAACAGCAGTACAAGTTCCATCTCTGGCCAGGGAGGGGACCCACATGGCGCAGCAGACCTCTCCTGCCTCGCCCGCTGCTCCCCTCAGCAGTGTGTTTCAGTAGATTTGCTTGTTCTGCTCCCTGCTCTGTCTCATAGTGGAAGGTGTCTCCTCTCACCTCCTGTACCTCTCGCCTGTACCCCAGTTCTCATACGCATAAATAAATCTTTAAAAAAAGAACAAAAAAATCTTGGTTGAACAAATCCACTAGGTTTGTGATAGTTTGTTACAGTGACGATAGAAAACTAACCACCCAAAGAGTAGCTTTTCCATTTTCTGTTTGTTCTTTTCCCATCACATAACCCTTTGACCCAAGGGGTTTACTTACAAAGAGAAATCATTTATCTTCATGTCTCCCTCACCCTTGCTCATTGCATCTAGACTTATAAGCAAAGTTATAGTCCAGTGTGGCAAAATCTGAACTGACACTTAGGGATGTTACACACCAGTAGATTAGGATCAAGAATATTATATCAGCAGAAATTCTGTGAACATGAATTCTAAAGGGAGTAAATTAAACAGAGAACGTAATTTTAATCAGCCTAAATGTCGTAAGATGGTACAATTTCTGGAAGGCCAAAATTCAGTTTGACTAACTTGAACAGCTGGGTGAACTCTTACTGCTTGTCTATTTGGGTGACTGAAACTGGGACTCAGTCATGTTCTATTTTGTGTAAAAAGGACATGTTATAAATCCTTAGTTATAACATAGTGGAAGGAGTCCTCAGACATAGGAAGATGTGGGAAGTTGCAATGGGTTTTTTTATACCTGATTTTCTTTTCAGGAGAGAGACCAGAAGGTGCTTGCTCACCCAAGGCCTTCGTCAATACCTCACTGTGTTACTTGGCAAGGTGCTCCATGAATGTTTTCTATAGACCAGTGATACTGGTGGAAGTTTCTGTATTTAAAATGAGTGGGTTTCAGTGAGAATGGGAGGAGCTGAGGATGATGGAGGGCAACTAAAGGCACTTGTTAGGGTAGACATAGTCACTGGAATGTTCCTCCGGATGGCTAATGAGTAATCTGGTCCCTAGACTCACCGAGACAGGCAGTCCACTGACGTTCTTGTAGAAAAGGAAACATCACACCTAGTGAATGGAGACCCGAATTGACTTCCCTGGTGGGCTCTCTCTGTCTCACCCACTCTGTCTCATTCTGGGCCGGGGTTGTTCCACAGGCTTAGAGCTCCTGAGGAAGGATGAAGTTGGTGCTCTTGAAGGTGAATATAAAAAATTAAAAAGATGGGCCCGCCCTGGTGGCGCAGTGGGTTAAGCAATGCACTATGAAGCAAACCGTAGCCACTGCAGCACGAGTTCGATCCCTGCCGCCGGCCAGGGAGGGGACCCACATGGCGTAGCAGACCTCCTGCCTCGCCCGCTGCTCCCCTCAGCAGTGTGTTTCTGTCGATCTGCCTGTTCTGCATCCTGTTCTGTGTGGTGGATTCTCTTACCACCCCCACACCTCTGGCCTGTACCCCAGTGCTTGTATGCATAAATAAATAAATCTTTAAAAAAAATTAAAAAGACATGCCATCAATCTTCCTACTGTCCTCCATAGAGGATGTGTGCTATATACTGGGTAATACTGAGTTAGAGGAATGGATTATGTCAATGTGTCTGAGATTATTGGACTTTGGTGCTCAGCCAACACAGTTCTATAGGACTTGCAATGTTTCTGTGGTCAACAAGAGTAAAATCTTACAGATGCCAGTGAGAAATGGAGCTGGACCAGAATATGCCCAAAGCTTGGTGAGCTGGCTTTCATGTATCACTACCAAACACTTTCCCAGGTCATGAAGTAGATAAAATTTTGGATAGGAGGGATCCAATAAATAGCAAATAGTAAGTCAAAAATAAAGCTGCACCCTGGGGGAACTTTAGGTTAAATGTATCTTATAGGCCTGCATCCTCTGTCAGATACATGCGCTGAGTAAGGATGGGTTTTGAAGAGACAGGGATGTTGCAAGTGTATGTTGGAGTTGAGTTCAATTAAAATTGCTATTCTGGTAATGTCTCTTTTCTAGATAATGCTGTCCTTAGCACTTGTCATACAGCTGTCCAGTGCTTCTTACTCCTGGGTTCTAGTAAGAAGACAATACCAGAAAGAGCTTGCTTTCCTATGGGTACTGCAAGGTTTCAACAGCTCCAGTTCTGTGCTAAAAGTTAGTCCTCAGAGACCTTCATCATCTCAACACCCTTCAGTGTGGATTGGCCTGCGACATCTGTTGGCAGTCTGACAGGCCAAAGGGGAGGAGGGACAGGAACTCAGGAGCTCTGGCATGTAGTGGTCAGTGGGGATGGTAGACTAGCCCCTCTAGTGAAGCCCAAGTTCATGTGCTTCAAGGGAGGGACACAAGCTTGGCTGGCCTCTGCACTGGACAGAGAACATGTGCCATACTTGGATGTTTAGATTATGACTGTTTAGAAGGGCTTCATGTGACAAAAAAGCTGGGTGGCATTTTATCTTACCTTTTTATTGAGGTCACACTGATTTACATTATGCACGATTAAGAGGCACAGGTTCACATGTCTTCAGCTGTATTTTACCACCCCACCCCCTAGGCTCCCACGCTCCTCCATCACAGAAGGCTAATGACTCAAATGGAACCCAGAACAGGAAGTTGCTCCAGCTAGTTCATGGTGCAACAGGGGCAGCTCTGCTAACTGGCTGTTCTTCCAGTGGACATATGAATATCAGGAGGCTAGAATGGAACCTACAGAAAACCCTGGAGGAGGGTGAAGCAAGCATCCAAGGGATTTGGAATCAGCCATGTTTTCTTCAGCAAGTGAATTTGCCTCTTGAGAAGTAGCTCTAGGCCAGCGGTGAGGACCTGACAGGAGAAATGTCTGACCATGGGACAATAGGTCACTGTGCCGCCTGAGCTGCCCTTGTTTATTTTTTTTTTAAAGATTTATTTGTTTATGCATACAAGAGCTGGGGTACAGGCCAGAGTCGCAGGAGGTGAGAGGATTCACCAGACAGAGTGGGGAGCAGAACAGGCAGACTGACTGAAACACACTGCTGAGGGGAGCAGCAGGCAAGGCAGGAGAGGTCTGCTACGCCATGTGGGTCCCCTCCCTGGCCGGTGGCACAGATCGAACTCGTGCTGCAGTGGCTGCAGTTTGCTTCATAGTGCGTTGGCTTAATGTGCTGCACCACCAGGGAGGCCCCTGAGCTGCCCTTTATGACCTGACCTTACTCTCAGTTGGATAAACTGGAAATATTCCACTGTCAAATGGAGGCTGGGCTTGAGCAAAGCCTGAAGACAAAAGTAAGTAACGTTTGCACTCATCATGTACCTACTGTCGCATGGCAGTCACTCTCTCAAGCCATATCTATAGCTTTCTGGGGAGTCTACTAGGACCAGATGGCTGAGGAGGAAGTAATATATATCTGGGGTTTTGAGATGACTTTCACCGCGGTACTGGCCCCATGCAGAGGGAGACTGCTGAGGTATCGAAATCCCACTGAGAACTGCTGAAATCTTCCTTGGGCAGAGTATCGAACAAGGCATCTCATTGTCCAACTTGTCTGGAAGGACAGATAGCTTGAAGGAAGTATTCATGCAAATGGATGGTAAGAAAGGGAAGGAAGAGGCTGTGGATTGCTCCAGGAGGTTAGAAAGTTGGAATGGTCAAGATTGGAGATTTAATGATAGATAGGTTTAGGAACTAGGCAGGAGTGGTAGGGAACATATTTAACGGCCAGGCTAGTGTGCAACAGAGCCTTCAGCTGCCTCAATCAGCTGTCCAGCGGCAATCCTAGAATGAGGGCTGAGCAGCCGAAGGCCAGAGGCCTCAGGGAGGGACCAGGTTTTATCTGCTAAGGTGCCAGCTCTCCATCAGCAGCACCTGCTCCTGGGTTGGCCCTGCTCTCTCCGGGAGGCGTGCAGCCTGAGGACCAGTGTGAGGCGCCACGATGGACTGGCTGGGGCCCAGGTCAGACACCCGCTGGTGCTACTGGGGCCTCTGGGACAGGGAGGATCAGGGCAAGGAAAGGGAAGGGAGCATGCTGGGACTCTTGTTCCCACCTGTCTTCTAAACCAGGTTCTCCAGCCTCCCCAGAGCTTCAGTGGGTTTTCCCCTATACTCGCAGCCAATTATTTTGCTTCTAAAATCATCTAGAGATGGTTTATGTTACTTGTCATTAAGAACTATTTGGAGGAATGTGGAGGAAAAAAGATAAAGCTGGGGAGGTCAACTATAGCCAGATTATCTGGAGCTTCGCATAATTATGAGGAAGTTTGGGCTTGGTCCAGAAGGCCAAGAGAGATCTTAAGCCAAAATAAATATAATCAGATGAGGGTTTTCTAATTGTCTTCAAAAGAAACTATGGAATGAAAGTTTTTCCATTTCAATCAATGAAGATCCATATTATTAAAAACGTTTTAAGCTGTCTTTTGATAGCAGTGTAGAAGACCGATTGGAGAGAAGGAAGGGAAAATGAAGGGAAGGTGGAAGCAGCTAGGAGAATGCAGTCAAGTTCTGATGGCAAATGATGATGTCTTAGAAAAATCACAGTAGTGGAGAAGGCAGGATGGATTCAAAGATGTTTTGGGAGGAGACTGCCCAGAAGTTGATGATGGTGTGGGTAGGGACAAGTGAGGGGTGACTCAAGACAGCTTCCAAGTTTCTAGCAAGTGACGAGATGGACAGCAGCTCGGGCTGATTAGAAAGGACAGGAGAGGAGGGGGTCTTGGGGACATGGAGAGGTGGGAGAGCATGTGCGTCTCAGGGAAAAGAGAATGCAAGGCATGTTGAGTTTGAGATGCTCTTATCTAGCTGAAGATACCCAAAGAAGCAGCTAGAAACCTGGTGCACTGATTAAGTACTACACGTGGACACCAGTCTGGTAGTCACGGCATAGTGTTAGTTGAAGTCATGTAAAGAGATTACAAGAGAGGAAACAGGAATTTCCTTATGAATGTCAAAATTTGAAATGGATAAGAACTAGTGGAACTGAATTTCTAGATCCTAAACAGAAGGAATACTTACTGGTTATATTTAGGTTGCTGTCAGTGCCCACAGGGCTTTTTCATGACTGTTGTGGGTCCTATATTGCCTAATTAGTTAATTGTCCTAATTACCATCACAGTACCCATCTCAGGCCAGCACAGTGACGCTGCTCCCCGGGTCAGAAGTGGCAGGGAACTCCTGTTCTGGGCAGCCTGGCTCCTGTTCACGGAGGGCAAGCCCAGGAAGAGAATGCTGCTCACGGTTCACACGGAATTATGCAGGGAATGTTCTGTCTGAGCTCCCAGAGTCAAGGGCAGGGCTGACCCTGAGTTGCCCACATCAGGAAAGAGCTTGCTTACACGTTCTTGGCTAGGGGATGGGGGTGGGGCTCTGTCTCCTTCACATTCCCCACTGGTTCTTCTTGGGATCACCTACCAAGTAAACTACTTCACTCAGTCCCTGTCTCCAATCTGCTTTTGGGAGAATCCAAACTAAGACAGTCTTTCTGTCTTTCCAGCCTACCAGAGGTAAACCAGTTGGAATGTACAGCTGTTTACATTCTTTTTCATCTGCTGCCATATTTTCTGTCTTATCCTATGCCATCTTCTCTCAGTGCTACCCATCAAAACAGATGTGGAATTATACCTGAACCTCCTTGACCCAGAAGACACAAAGGGATAATGGAGACCTGGAGAAAAAAAAGTCCCTCATCTATTCTAAGAAACAGGTGTAGTGATAATCATATTTTGTATTTACTAAAGTCCTATTCTAGGCATTCAACGTGTTCCTCACACATCCCCTGTGGGGAAGCACTTCGAGCACAGCTGTAAATTATGTGATGTGTAAAAGATAGGGAATTGGGTTTCAGAAACTTGTGACACCTCCTTCAGGTGACAGTTTCTCTGCTCCCTGGCACCTTGGGCTCCCTGCCTATTGCTCCTTTCTGTCGTCACCCCCACCGCCTTCCTTCCCATGTCACCTTAAAGGGTGATTGGTAAGATAGCATTATCTTCCCAGGAAACTTGTATTTAGTAAGACACTTTGTAGACTGAAAATCCAAAGAAATAAAATCAAATAGCCGGCTCAGGGACAAATCAAAACTCTTGGTCAAAACGGTTATTCGGCCACCTGGTCATTTCCATGACCTCATGCTGATTGATGGGGATGTCCAAGAGGCAAAGGAAAACAGTGTGTGGGCGCCCAGCCATTTCTGTGTCAGAGACAAGTTTGAAAACCAAATGGGTGCAGTCTCTCCCCTTCAGGTATTGCCGCTTGCTTTGCAGCCGTCCCAGGCCATCGGTTCGTCTTCAGTTCTCACAGACAAAACGATAACGTGGGAGCCTTTGGTAGATAGTTACAGGCCTTTACCGCTGCGTCAGGGGACAGGCTCGCTTTCTCCCTCAGTATTTCTCTGGCCGTGTCCTCTCTCGAGCGCTTGAGCTTGCGTTCAGAATGACCCCGCCCTTGTATCCCCTCACCCCTTGGCAGGTGTCCCCGTTTACACATGCGCTGCACTCTCTGGGTCCAGGTGTCCATAATCTCAGGTGCACGTGCAAGACCGCAGGTGCCGGTCATAGATGCTGATGGCGGGAGGACCGGTGGGGGGGTAAAGTCTAATAACTTCATTTCACTTACCCTGTAGGGCTACACCACACCCTCCTCCGAAGCGCCCACTCTCCATCCCCACAGCTCTTTGCCTCTAAAACACAAATAATGATGTAAACAAAAAGTAACTCAGTAAGGAAAAAATGACAAGCCAAGATGAAGTTCCAGCTCAGACATTCTGTGCACTGGCTTTCCAGAGTGAGTTAACTTGTGTGTTGAGGTGGAATATTTTCTTGTGAGAGGTCAGCAGGACGAGAGAGAAGCAGGACGAGCATGGTTTCCGTCTTCATGGTCTGAGCTGGGACACCTGCTCTTTACTCTGGACGGAGCAACGACGACCTCAGTTCTCTAAGTGGCTCCCAAAGTGGTCCTTGAGAGAGGTGGACACTTAGTCCTGATCCAAATCCAGAGCCTCTGCCTGAGGGTAAAAAAAAGTGCCTTAGCTCTTGTGCGCATAAAAATAAATTTTTTAAAAAAGTTCTGTACTTCCAACTAGGAAGGTTTGAAAAAAGTACTGTAGGGTAAAGGTTGATCAGGTCTTTCCACCCGCCCACCACTGATGATGGACACCTGCGGTGCTGCGAACATTCCAGGGTGGGCATGCGCAAGTGGGCGCACCTGTGTTGGACACGGGCATAAATGGGCGGCGTCATGAGGACGCCAGAACTGCGAGGACCGACCGACAGAACTGTGAGGGCCGACCGACAGGACGAAGGAGCAGCACCAGCAGCAGAGAGAGAGAAGAAGCAGCCGAGAGGGTAAGATGCGCTGGGGGCTGGGGGGGCTGCCAGCCTCCCAGCCCCCCGGCACCCCTGCCTGCCATGTACCTGGCCACCTCTGCTAAATAAAACATGAAAAGCCACCGAGGGCTCCAAGACTCTCCTTCCCTGACCCGTCTGCCCGGAACCATCCTGAACCTGCTCCAGTGCCGCCTCCTTCCTGCCGCTACAGTACCTTCTTATTCTTAAACCCCATACTCAGGAAGAAAAAGCATGGTTTTCATAGAGAGTAAAAAAAAAAAAAAAAAAAAAAAAAAAAATTAGCTGCTACATTCTGCAACCTCTTTTCAAAAATAATGGTGGTGAAAGAATACAAAATTCTCCTCCCAGATTGTTTCCCTTGCAAAATACACTGCACCAAAGAAAGATATCGATTGAAAAACAGCAAAATACATTGTTTTCCTCTCCCTCTCCTGAAGATGAACCACCCACTTCAGAAAAAAAAATATTATGCCAGAAACTTAGCAACACAAACAACCGACTTCAAACCAAAGAGGAATTTCCCTGCCTAGGGGAGGAGAGAGCTCCCTCCTAGCCGAGAATAGTCAGGCCTGCCTGTCGGAGACAACTGTAAAATCCTCCTCTCAAGTCTGTGGAACAAATGCTTTGTGCGTCCAGCACCCCAGAATATCCTCAGCAGAAGCCTCATTTTCAAATGTTTCAAGTCTGCGGAGGCAGCCTCACTGCTCCAGGCCTTTCCACGCCCCAGTCCTTCTCTGACCAAATGGATTCAAACTCCATGAAAAAAAATCATAATTTTTTTTTCTGGTGACCATAACAACTATTTCCATGAAGAAGTCCAGATGTTTAATTTTTCCAAAAGAAATCTGAACGAAAACAAAATAAAAGTAACTGAGGAAGGATCATTTTTCCATTGACTTCTTAACCCAAACGGGATGGGCCGTGCCAGTTGAAACCGCAGAGCCACTTTCCCCAGCCCTCATCCTTCGCTCCTCCTGGTTTCTGCCGTGACACAGGTGTCTTCCCAGACTGCCTTTGCTCAGGCTCTGGCTGCTGCTGTATGCAATTTCAAGAAGCTGTTTGCCCAAGGCCAGCTGTGGACACTAGAAGTTGTCACACTTTCTCGCTAGATCTCTGGGCCTAATCCTAAGTGAAGCGTTGTTTTGTCAGTCTGAGCTACATTTTCCTAAGTCCGTTAGGAAATTCCCTCATCCAGTGGCCTGCAAAAACAAATGCAGCCTTAGAACAAGCTTTCAAATCGGCCTGGGCCCCTTCTTATCTCCTGTGAGCAAGAGGGCTAGCTAGGGAGAGAGCGTGAAGTGGGAAAGCAGTCCTTTAAAATGGCACCGGTACCCAGCTATAAAGTCATACTTTGGAGTTTTTATTTCTTTCCCAAGTGGTTTTGATGTCTGAGCCTCCTGAAGATTCTGCACTTCCTTGTGATCTCTGTTAGGATTCATTTCTGTGGCAGCTGCATGGCTGCAGGCCTCTCTGTGGGCAGTGGGATACCTGGGCCCTCCTGCCATCCAGCACCATAAAAATAAGAGATGCCTGTGGGTGTTCCATAGTTTGTTTGGTTAATGCAGTATGGCTCATAACTAAAATGCCAGTTTAACCACCAGTTTGTTTTGCTGGTGTTTGGTTTATACATAAACATGAGTGGGAAGGGACCAACATTTTTTTTTTTTTAAGTACAAATTTTATTTTTATTACCACTGCTTTGTTTTCTGTTTCAAGAGGCTGGCCTGAGCTCAGGGTACAGTAGCTGTACACAGCTCAGCTGGATTTTGAACTTCTCCTTCTTAAAAAGGGGTTGTGTGTTGAACATTCAAGTGCTACTAACCATCTCTATTTTATTTGCCCTCCGGCTCCTGTAGAGTAGCATCCAAGACCACCTCCAGCTAAGACAGATGGAGGCTTGGGAGTGATGAACTAGCAAAGGCAATTTAGGCCGCGATCGAACTCGCGCTGCTGTTCTGTGGATGCTTCACAGTGCGGCGCTCAACCCACCGCGCCACCAGGGAGGTCCCAAAAAAGTATGTTTTTAAATCGAGATCATCGGTTTAGGTTCAACCGTAGTTCAACACTGATTTAGGTTCTTCATATTTGTGTCACCACACCCCACTCTCTTTTGTTTTCTGTTACTTTAAAATTTACGTAAGATCCTTCCTCAGATTAAATTCTGGCCTGAATCCCCATTTCTTGAATACAGGTTGTGTATCTGGAATCAGCTGGGTTAGTGCATGGGGCAGCGTCTTCGATAGACCACGCAGGGGCTGACTCTCTGGGTGAGTTGTCCATTTGAAGGAGGTGCAGACCAGAGGAAAGCGCCTTTCATGCTGATGAGCTGAAAGTCAGTGAGATTAGTCTAGAATGGAAACGCACAACGGAGGCTAAGGGCAGTGTGAGAACAGCCTGCAAGGGGAGACCGACGGGGCACTTGTTCATGGGGCAGTGATGGTTTGGGGGTGGCCCCAAGGAGAGTCATCAAACGTCCCCACTTGATGTGAAATTAGCTTTTTGGAAACACAGATCGGAAAAGTCAATTAACTAAGAAATACGGAAAGATGAAAACAATGGCCAGGACCAAAAGAGCAAGGGAAATAAAAGAAAACACAGTCAGGGTGTTGCTCCCACCGAAATCTGTGGTCTGCAAATGATTTCGTGTGGTGACAATCAAGTGTCCAGAATAGGCGATTCCCATTCCTGCCTCCTATGTGGCAGGTGTGAGGCATCTTCCAGGTTACTGGCAAGGAATAGCAGTGTTACTGGCCTGAAGGTAAGCTGTGCACGGTTACCCAGGAAGGGAAAGATCTCAGTCTTTATTTATATACAACGTTTTTTCCTGAGATGCTAAGTAGGAACTCCACTCAAAACGCCGGGCACATCAGTGCAGATGCAAACACTCTCTTAAAGGGGTTGCTCATGTCTGGAAGGAAAGGCCCAGAAAGGTGTCATTCCTTGGTGGCATTATCTAGAAGCATTTATGTTTCTAGCGTTTCATTCTTTCCAACATAAGCTGCTTTTAAATTTCAAGTCATCCTATTCACTAACACTTGTAATAGGTATCTAATTCTATGCCTTAACGGTATGCTTTTTACCTTTATTTTTCTATATATTAATTTAAATTTGAAGGAAGTGTTGTTATTTTTCTGGTTGGGAAAACACCCTCATTTTTTCAGAACCTCTAAATAATACGACAATGCATGGATTTAGGGTCTTTCCTAATCACCTCCACCCTGGATAGCAACGGCGCTGGTCAGTGGGTCTCCATGGAGCAGAGACTGGTCAGGCCAAGGAGATAACGTGAACAGGACATACCGCGGACGCCAGGAAGTGACCTTTCAGGTCTGGCTCTCAACTGGGGATTCTCACCGACGTCGTGTAGAATGGATTTAAAAGGCAGATAGTTCTGTTTCCCAAAAGCAATGGATAAGAGCCACGAATCCTGAGAACCACACCACGTGAAGAAATCATCAGTACAGAATACTGAGGACCACAGAGGTCCCTTTTCCTTTCTGACAAAATTTGCTAACATGAGTTGTTTCTTTTTTAAAAAAAATTATTTATGCGTGCAAGAGCTGGGCACAGGCCAGAGGCATGAGGGTGAGAGGATTCACCAGAGACAGTGGGGAGCAGAACAGGCAGACTGACTGAAACACACTGCTGAGGGGAGCAGTGGGCGAGGCAGGAGAGGTTTGCTGTGCCATGTGGGTCCCCTCCCTGGCCAGGGATCCAACTTGTGCTGCAGTGGCTGCTGATAACTTCAGAGTGGTGAGATTTAACTTCTTGTGCCACCAAGGAGGCCCAAGATTGTCACTTTTTACTTCAGGGACACAGGAAGCTATTGAGAGGAGTCTCCTGGTGGAGTGACTTTTTCACAGTCATGTTTTTGAAATATCTTGGAGCACAAGGGAGAATGTATGGCGGGTAAACTGGAGGAAATTTTTCAGGGACTAACCTAAGAGGAGAAAGCACACACTGTACAAAAATGAACTCTGATGTAAAAATAAAAGCTGTGCCACATGGACACTGGAGACCAGTTCGAAGCAGCTTAACTGTTCTCCACAGGTAGATGCTCACAGCCCACACCAGCCACCTGCCAGTGCCAGCCTGCGGCCCAGATCCCACTCTGCCTACTCCTTTGCTCGCAGCATTGTAGAAAAGTCCCTGCAACATGGCATTTTCCCTCTGGCTGCTTTTGCAGTATAGCAGTGGAGTTGAGAAATTTGTGTCTGACTATTTGGTCAACAAATCCTGAAGTATTTACTCTCTGGCCCTTCGCAGGAGTTGGCCAGTCCCTGGACAGAGAGGGTGGCCATGGGGAGGGACTATGACAATGAGAACTATTTGACAGGCATGTTCAACGGAAGCTGATGGCGTGGAGCGTGGTTTGTGGGATCGGAGATCGGAGTGGTGTATCCACTGGCATGTGCTGTCTCCATCCCCAGAAGGAGAGTCAGAATTCCCGTTTGCTGCGAATGACGTGCACAATAGCTCTGGTGGCTGTTGTTTTGCCCTAAACACTTAGGTCGTGTTTGATTTTTCTTCACAACTTCCGAAAGTGTAAGAGTTGTGTTTATTTTCCATTTTTAATAAATGAGGTGCCCACAGGGAAGATTGATTTACTAAGTCAGCACTCTGCCTAGACATCAGATCTGTCTAGCACACGTCCTACCTCACCCCTGAGGGCATGTCAGTGAGAGAGATGCTCTGACCCTCTAGTGCCTTCTCTGAAGTCAGCTGAGAAATGATTCCCTGCATTGGAAAGGACTCTCTCTCCATCCCGCTGATTGGGGATTCTCTTAGCTGTATCTGTTTATTTTGCTTGGAGCCAATTCCTGTTGGTTTTGAGGAAATACAGGTTCAGCAGAGGAGGCACTGAAAATCAGAGGAGGTAAGACTTTGGGGTATGGTAAGGGATAGAAGAATGAGGAAAACAGCAGCAGCACATCTGGATCTGCTGCTTTGGGGAGGGGAAGTGGAAGGACGCTCCAGTCTCTGAGACCAGGCAGGTAAAGAAATGAGAGAAATGGAGGAACAAGTTGAATAAAACCTTGTTGAGCTGGGCCCGAAGCCATCCCAAACTGACCCCTGATCTCATCGCAGTCGTGTTGGGCCCCTCTGCAGTTTGTAAGATGTGATGGAACCACAGGCCAAAGTGGTGTGGCCCAAGGCCACGGAGAAACATCTTGCCAGTAGGGTGATGTGGGGAGACTCAGTGCCAAGCTGGCCAGACGCTGGAGGCTAATGCTATGTAATGAGGCTGAGTGACAGATGGATACGCACTTAACTGCTGAGTCCACCTCTCCACACCCTGTTATCATCCTCCGGCTACTCCGGAGAACAAGAATTTTGCCAGAAAATATGTTTGAGGTTTCTTGATTATTTTGGTTCTCATCATTAAACAACTTCCTTTTCCCCCTCAGTTGATGTCAAGGTAAAAATTTGAGATGGTGCCATTCCGAGCTGGCCCCTAGAGATTTCATGGGTTTTGGGGAAACCGCCAAGAGGAGTCATTGACTCCGAAGAGGAGGAGGCAAGTCCCACATGAGGAGGCCTGTGAAACCCAAGAAGCTTTGTGGACAGACTGTGTGTTGTGTGTCTGTGTGTATGAGAGAGAGAGTTTATGGGTCACTTTAAAGTGCTCTCTTGCTCATCTTCACTGACCCTTTGGGCCTCCGTCACCTGCTCAGAGTGAAACCCTAGAAATGCCAGGGCCACCTGGTCTCTGCCTGGGGGGAAGCCAGTGCTGCTCATCAGTCTGACTTCTGCACTTTCGCTTGTGAGAGCTCAGTAAATCCTCGGCCATCAGAGTTTGATATTAGAAGTTTCTGAGAAATACAGAAGGCTTTGATAGCTAAAAGACCGAAAATTAGAAACGACCTTCTTTTTGTGAAATCTCACTTTCAGGAGTACAAAGATCTCTTTCCAGAAAACAAACAGAAACCAAAACAACGCAAACGAAAACCCTTCCCATCTTGGCTTAGTCATTCCTTTTAGCTATACCTTTTAAGTAAAGCAACTTTATTGCTAACTTTTAAGTTAGCAGCTTTGTCTAGGCTATGTAAATACAGTCAAAATCAGAGAGGACTTGGGGAACTAGCATCATCACATGCAGTTTTTTGGCTGTCCCGTCACAGTTGAAGGGTGACAACCACTTTTCAGTCAAGTATTGCAGCAGACAGTTATTGGGTGTTTCAGGATGCAGTGTGGGGGTGTTACAGACTTAGGCTCACTTGGGAGTTTGTAGACAAAAGGGGTGGGGCCAGGTCTGCTTATGCAAATGAGGTGTTCCCCAATCAGTGCAGTTCTGATTGGGCTAAAGTTTGTGAAGTGGTGACCGGTGAATTTCAATCCTGGGCATGGATTCCTGCTGTGTTTTCTATTCTGCTGTGGACAGTCTGCACATGCCCCACCTGCTGCAGGGAAGGTGTGTGGGACTTAACCCCTATAGCTTCCCTTCTGTTTCGTTGTCACACAGATTTAGGATGGCTCTATACGCCTTTTTCCTTATCAAGGCAATGCGTGGTGATTTGGCACCTTGTAGGAAGAAGCAGAACTGAACCAGTTGTCTGGGAAAGGATCCTAGATGGATGCTGCGGGAGGGAGGAGGAAATAGGGAGGTGTGGGTTCCTGAGAAGCTGCAGCTTCATTTGCCTTCATAGTGAGAAGCAATCCCATTTCAGTGGGAGTCTTCAAGTGAAAGCAAATGACTGAGATGGTATTATGATTCACAAAGGTGCTCATTTGCATGAAGTTGAACTCATTCTTTCTTTGTACGTTATTCTTTGTCCTTGCTTTGCCCCTTTCCCCTACAAATGTTTTTTGATTATCTATTATGTATCCAACCTGAGTAAGTACTGGAAATACAGATATGAATCAGATAGACACGATTTTATGGAACTCTGTCTACACTTCTGGGTCTTTTTTTCTTATGTTCCTCATCCTTAAAAATGTTCTGTATATAATGTCTTCTAATCAGATTACTAGTTCTTGAAGAGTCTTTTTGCATGTGTGTGCACAGAATGTATCCAAAACAGATGTTACAAAAGACAATAACTGCTATAGTAGTGCTGATATGTCTCATAATGTGCAAATTTAAACTCTATCATAAGTATGACTTGCTTTCGAGTCAAGTAAAGACAGAAATTTTTATTCAGTGGTACACGCTAAAGTGTCTTCCTTTTCACTGGACATGCCCTGTGCAGTTTCCAAAATTCTTGAAGGGCTGTCTATCCAAGGAATTTTGTGTGTGAGGGTTTGTCTTTCAGCAAAGGTTGTTCCCCCAAAGTGGAAGCTTTCCAAGAGGAGTCCTCCATCTTGGAGAAAGGAAAGCATAATTTTTGGGCGACACCCTGTCTATTTTAAATCCTTGGAGAGGGGGAAAATATTTGTCTCCAAGACTGTAATTTTCCAGATGACGCCATATAGTGCACAGTTGCCATACCATCAGAAAGAGCATTCTTGTGGTTTTTGTACTGGAAATCCTGTAGGAATGCTATTTCTGGCATCTTTCATAATGAAACCAGGGGAGTATGGGGAACAGACAGGCCAACCAGATACAGTTTGTGGTCTCTCAGAATTTTAGAAAAGTCCCTTCAACATGGCATTTTTAATAGGACTTTTCAGGGTATGAGGTGTTGAGTGGGATGGATGAGGAGGAGTAAGGGGTGGAAATACTAGTCCAGGTCAAATCCCAAAGCAGCGGTCTGGTCAGACATCAGGACGTTCATGTGATTATTCTCTCATAAAAATGATTTTGAACCTCCAATTTTGTCTGTAAGGACAGGGTATAAATATCTCTTTTCAAAATTAAATTTTGATAGTTAGACACCACAACTAAGTATGTGTTCTAATAAAAATAAAAGTGACTGGATGGGTAAATGGATATTCAATAGTAGTTTTTCAGATGGAATGTGGTTCCTATAAAAAAAGCATGTCTTCAGATTCTGAGTTACATGTCACATTAAGGAGGTGATATCCTGACCTAAAAAAATACAGAACTCTTTTCTGAAATAGGACAATTATGATCCTTAAATTCTGGGAATAGTTTTCTCAGGTAACATTTTTCTCAAGCCCTTGGATAACAGCTTCCAGAAACACTGGCAAATTGTTGACAGTCTTTGTCCTCTGAAGTAAAGATATTAATAAAAAAGTACAGGATTCTTGAAAGACTTGAGATTATTTTGAGGACAATACTATTAGAATTAGAAGACATGTCTCGGGCATTTGGGACATCAGGGTGTAGAGATGAATCGGTTTAACCCAATACTGGGACTACAAGTGAATGAAACCTCATTTGTGGTAAAATGGTACCTGAAGAGCCATTAAAACAGTGATAGAGGGCAGTCCCAAGACAGGGGACAGAAGTCTGATGAGTCTCACCTGCTTGCAAGACCATCCGGAGTTTATTTAACAAACTGAAGGTTGGAGGAAAGGAAAGAGTTTCTGAGGCTGGCTCTCTCACCTCAGCGAGTGTCCACAGTGTTCAGAAGTCGCAAACAAAGGCTGCTCACGAAATACGAGGTGACACTGCAGTGGCCCACACCTGCAGTCTGAAGACTGGGCTGGACACTGGGCCAGAAAACTATGGCTTCAGCAGTACCAGGAGGTGGTGCCAGAAAACTGGAGGCTGCAGACAGCTCTTTCTGAACTGATGGCCCACACCAACAGCAAACGACTCTTTGAGACACCAGGCCAAGGCCTACAGTGCTCCTTGCAGGTGACGTTAGGGGTAGGGCTGGAGGCAGATTCAGCAGCTGGATGTCTGTCAAGGTCTGTGGGGGCCTGGGAGGGAGGGCTGGTGAGTCCCAGGGAGGTTATTTGCAAATGCTTCTCTCTTTTCAGAGGTCTTATGGTGAATTCTTCTTCTTTGAAGGTGGCCTAATGCATGCTTTCTTTAAAGGTGGTCTAGTGAATCCTTATTATCTCTTTGGAGGTGACTGCTGACTCACTGAAGATATCTCTTGCTCTGCCTTATGTCCTAATGTCTTCCACCCTACAAGCTTGATTGTGCCATCTGCACTCCTATGCATCTGATTAGACTATTTAGCACTAATTAGCTCACTTCCATTTTAATCTGAATAATGAACTCAAGGTTGAGTGACAGTTTGAGAGTTTGAACCTGATTGGTTCATTTCAGATCTGGGAGTCAAATATAAAAAGGGAAAAGCATGCCTCCTGCCTAGGCTGCCTGCATTCAGGTCAGGGCAGGCTTCTGGGCCTTGGGGGCTGGGGAGCCATGGCTGGAGCAAAACTCACTGGGGTCATGGGAGGGGGAATGCCCACAGACGGCATACTGAGGTCACTGCCTCAGCCCCGACAAAGCTGCCTTGCCCTGTGATCTCTGGGCGATGTGGGGATCCAGTTACAATGGCAATTTCTATGGCTGTGGGCCAAGTGTTCTTCAAATTCAACTCACCTCTTTCCTTCTCTTTTCTCTAGTTCTGTCTCTCTTCTCCATCTCTTGCTTTCTCTCACCTCCTTTATTAGTCTCTTCTTTCTTTTTTTCTCATCTCCTCTCTCTTCCTATACCCTTCCTCTTCTGTCTTTCCATCCCCTCTCATCTTCATTTTTCTCTTCTTTCCCCTCTACTCCCTCACCTCTCTTCTTGCCAATTCAATAGGAGAAACACAGGAAATCCCAAACCCAGACACCAGGTTTGCTCTTATCTCCTTCCCACAGCTGTGGATAGCTGGGGGAGGTAATAGGCTTGGCAACCCCTTGGAGGGTGTGGAGAGAGCATGTGTTTGCTCTGGCAGTGGAAGCAGTGCTAACAGGCTTCGGGGAGAGCCAAGGTGGGAGTCTCCCATGCAGGGGATGGCTGCATACTGACACAGGGATCAGGCCGGCAGGTTATAGGAAGGACCTGAGACGCCTGGGGCCTAGAACGTCTGGGTTCAGTGCCTCGTTACAGTTTTCAAGAAAACAACCTTTAAGTGGAAAAATCCTCTGTGCTAGGGAGGGTGGTCTCTATCTTTTAGGCTATTCTTTGAAAATAAGAAAACTGCTAATTGTGTGTATTATTATATACAAGAAAATTTAAACACTGAGTAGGAAGATTTCCTGTCGAATCATACCTTTAATTTGAGCAATGGAAGAGAGAGGATCTATGTAGCTGGATCCTGGTTGTCTCCTGAAAAATCTTTTGTGGACTTTGAAGACAGAGATGGAAAGTATTTCTGAAAATTTCCGAAGCTATAGAAAGACAAGTGGTAAATTAAGAAGTAAAGATGTCAAGAAAATTGGGGAAATAGAGTTTGGGACATGCTTTCCAGTTTTCCTGAGTAAATTGAGAGAGCAGTCCTAAAAATCTGACCATGGAATTGAGGTACCAGAGGGCAGGGTGGAGGGTGGGTAGCCAAGGGGGAATAGGCCCAGTGGACTGGGTGGAAAATTATGGGGGCTTGAGAGGTGGGCGTGCTGTGGGAACTTCTTAAGAGGTGTGAATCTGTACTTTTAAATCATCTAAAGTATTGTAAACCAACTTAATCAAAACCAATCCAGTAAAAAAAGAAGCCCAATTGTTTTTGAGAAATGGTATCAGAGGTGAGATTTCTGCAAAGTTCTACCCCAAGGCTTTAGGTAAACTAGTTGTCCACTAAATGATGCTAGAGGAACGTGTTCCAGCTGAGTCTCACTGAAGTAGAAAGTAGCTCCTGGGCGTTTCTAAACAGAAGTGAGTTGCAAGACTGTCCTTCAGTGGCGCAGATGATGTGAGGGGCCTCCTGGCAGTTTGAAGATCTGGGGAAGAGAGGAGTCAGGCAAAGGAAACTCTGCACAGAAAACTCTTGGTCCCCTCAAGGGCCCCTCACAGTGGCACACCATGGCCCTCTACCCTGCACAAGCATTGTTCCACCTTCTTCTCACTGTGTCATTTCCTCAGCCTGTGGTGCTCCTCTCCCAGGTGATTACAAGCAGAAGCATGAGAGACAGGCAGCGAGGGAAGAGGCTCAGATTCCTTCTAGACACAGCCTGACTTCCTTTGGGTTTGGCTTATTTCCTCTCAGATCCTGGACAATATAATTATTTGTGTGACTGGTCAGAAAGAAGTGGCAGGCCTTGATAAAAGTACCATTTTCATGAAGTTCAGAAAGAAGTCAGAGACTCACAATTACGCATTGTCCCTGGGCCAGCTGGGCCCATGCACCAGGCTATCTCTTCCTGTTGGCCCACCAACGAGTTTGCAAGGATGAACAGGAGGAGTTAGTGAGGAGATGTGTGGTCACACAGGAATTTGCTACATATCTTGTGGGTTTTTCTGGAGCCCAACTTGTTTTAGGGGAAAATGTGAGACTGGATGAAGGCCACTCGCAGAATCTTGATACCTTCGTCTGAGCTACATCTCTAAGCCTGGGTTCCAACCTATGTTGGATTGGACAGCACTGCTGTTGACAGTGTGACCAAAATATTATGAGATAATGCAAGAGAAAGTATGGTTTAAGGATAGAGAATTAGCCCCTGAATTTCTGGTTCACCCCTCCAAGGGGAAAAATGAAGCACAATATTTGATGATCTTTTTGTAACTTGTGGGCGCCACATGGTGAGTACATATTAGTTCTTGATGCCGATTTTGAAAGTTAGAAGCAGAAAATGACCACATGGTGAATACATTTGTGCTCATCGCACTGCTTGATGCAGATTTAGAAAGTTACAGTCAAAAAATGACTAACAGCGTGCATGTAGGGATCATCCTTGATTCCCAGGATGTGACTTGGAGCCTATCATGTTTCTTGAAACTGCTGAATCACCTTCCAGGAATATCCTCTCTGGAAAGGCTTCACAGCATCATCTAGTTTTTGACAAGGGTAGGGCAATCTGTGCCGATGTCATTTTTGCTCCTTTAACAAGTTGGGGTCAACCAAAAAATGGCAATAGTGCAGAGTTGTTATGATGACAAATGATGAGTTAAAAAGCTGCCCCCCTCTGGCCCTATGCACTGATTTTTATCTTTGAGGGGGGAGGGAGCTGATAACGTTTGTTTCCAAACAAAACCATCTGCTCCATTTTTTTTAATTCAACTGAAGAAAAAGAAAAAGAAAAAAAAAAACCCTACAACTTCAAAAAATTCAGCTTCCTCCTGAGACCTTCCACAGCTCAAGTATATGCAAGGAGTTAATTATCATGGACTGGGGGAAAATCAAGCCCTCTTTCTGTTATGGTGCAATTAAGCACCTGTCAAACTCAGGCAACCCTTCATTTTCCTTGAGTGAAAGCAGTTGATGAACTTAAAAACTAATCCTATCCTTAGGGCACTCTTTATGAAAGCCCTATAATTAGAAATAGAGGTTCATCCAAACTTAAAAGGATTTTTTTAAAGGATTTTTTTTTAATGAAACCTTTCTACTTTGACAAAGCTGTAAGCATTTATAGTAGCATGGGGCAGAGCCACACCAATTTTATCCAGCAAGGAAGGGCAGGCATTTCATTAGCAATTGTTGTCCGTGACCTGGGAGCTCAAAGTGCAGTCACAGCCAGCAGTGTAGACCTGCCCTGGGAGCTGCTGTTAGGAAAGCAGGGCCGTCCTACGTCAGACCCACAGAACAGGCCAAGCCCGGTACCCGGGAATGCATATGGGTGCTTGAGAAACACTGGTTTATAGCGCGGACCGGTTTGTTGTGGAAAAGGCAAACTTAAAATAAGTTCTGAGGGGAAGCCTTTAGTTCTGAGGGGGAAAGAAATATTTCTAAGTTAGGGAGCTTTATTTCTTGGATATTTGTATCTAAGCCCCTGGCTTTGCCAAAAGAATTTTTCAGAGTTTGCTCCTACCTCCAGCGGTCCTGTGAAAGAGGGCTTTCCCTGAGATCCTGGAATGTCTTTTATTGTTTCCCCATCTTGCACAAGGAGTGAAACCTCCCTGGTCCACAGGGCAGATCTGGCTGGTTCTTTTTCTCACAGGAAATGAATTTCCGTGCATAAGTATCAGACTGAAAGTAGTTGCTCAGTAAGTGTTTTTTGAATGAATCATTGAATGCATTCAGGTCCTAGCTAGTTTTACTAAATGGAATACCATAATCCCCTCCAGTCTTCACCTCCTCCCTCTTCCCCGGTTACCTGAGTGTTTGTGAATACCGCCATTATGGTGCCCATTCTCTGGTAGTCATTTATTTCTCTCTCTCTCCTACTCTGCGTGATTGAGGGACTTGTTCCCTGAGTCTTGTACAGTGCTACGCGTGGCCCAGCTTTCACCCACTGTGTGGTGACGTCACTCATACCTGAGTTGATGAGCGTGAACCTTATCTCAAAGTTGGGACTGGCCTACTACCTTCTCTCTTTTTTTCTGATGTGCTGCTTTCCCAAGTCCACCTCTCTTCTGGGAGCAGGTTCCCCACTGGCCTGCAGCCCAGTTCAGGAATTCCAGCCCTTGGTGCTCCCCATTATCTTCTTGCTGTTATCCGCCAGGATTTCCGCTTGTGTGCCGAATGGCAGCCTGTCTGTTACTGGACATGTTTCTATTCTGTGCCTTTTTCCTGAACTGTGCTGGGTGCTAGATCCCCTTGTGGAAACTTGCCCGCCAGCATTTTGTCTCTTGTTTTGCTCACATTTATCTTCCCTTGAAAATACCACTTGTTCATCCGCAAGTTATAAAATGATGAACACTCTTTTACATTTTTTATTGTCATTATTTGTCAAATTTATTGACATAACATTGGTTTGTAACATAATGTATGATTTTGGGTTATAGGTCCGTACCTCTTCAAATGTGTGCCACCCCACCGTGTCCACCACGAAAGCCCCAATAATTCTCTACCATAGTCCATTGGGACCCTCCCCCTTTTACTCTATTACCTCTCACCTTCTATCCCTCTCAGTTCTGCAGTCAGATTTCAGGGATTTTGGTTTACTTTCACTATTCCTTTGCTTTGTTTCTTTATATTCCACATGTGAAAGAAATTATCCTGTCTCTATCTTTTTCTTTCTGATTTATTTCACTTAGCATAATCCCGTCCAGTTCTATCAATATTGGCACAAATGAAAGCATTTCATCTTTTTTAAGACCTGATATTCCATTGTGTGTGTGTGTACACAGAACATTTTTATCCACTAATAATGAACATTCTTGACCCTTTTGGCCTCTGAGAATTGACAGGAGGAGAAGTCAAAGGTGATGCAGACTCCCCAATCTCAGCCTAGCCCCTTGGGGAGTGCTGGAGTAAAATGGCCAACACTGTATCCCCTGCCTCAACCCATCAAGGATTGTGACCTGCTCCTGGAAGAGTGATGCCGGGCCAGTTGGGAACAGAGTGGCCCCTGAAACAGTTGAAGCTGCAGGCTGTGTGCAGATCATAATCCCAGTGGTTGAGCGACAAGATCTTCCTTGGGGGAGGTTCTGTCAGTACATCCTTGTGTGTACCACATCTAGGGTCACCTGAACCCACATTGTCCAGGTACGACAGTGTTTCACGATTAGACTGGACTCAGAGATGGACTTGAGACCGAGTGACCAGAGAAAGGTACTTAATTCTCTAGAACATAAATCATATCAGAAGAGTTCTTGACTGGAGACAGGGAGGGAAAAAATAGAGCTTGTTATGGAGTGCCAAGATGGACACATCTTCTTGGTGAATATAGATACCCCCGATGTGGCTGATGTGGGCATGGGGGGACACGCTAACCCTCAGCAGTATCAGATCATGCAAGCATCTTGATGTTGCACTTCCAGCCTCCAGAACTATGAGAAATATGTTTGTTGTTTATAAGCCATGAGGCTGTGATCTTCTGTAATAGCAGACAGTGTAATAAGTCAGATTGACTCAAGTGAGATTCCATATAACTTTGAACCCTGCCTTAAGGTTGGAGGGGGAAGGAGTCCCTCTGTGGTATGATTCACTCTCCAGGGACCAAGGTGGAGCTAATCCCTAGTACTTGGTGCTGGTAGCCCCCTGTAGCATGGGCTGATGACAGGAGCTGCTGCTCCATGGTAGCAGTGGGAATGATGGGGTCTCAACATAACCAAGTGCAGGTGGTCTGCTTACCTTTCCAAAGGAAATGGAAGCGATTACCAGAAAGGCAGCCAGGATGGAATGGTAGCCAGGAGTACTGACTCACAGTGATCTGTGGACATGACTAATACAATAGTGTGTTTCTAGGGACAGTGATGAAATTCCAATTGGCAATCAAGAGAATATAATTAGATATATATAGCTTAATAGATATAATCAGAAGAAATCAAGAAAGGCTAAATAAGAAGCTGGGCCAGTTTGGTCCGTGTTTCTCCCATGGAAAGTCGTGATTCTAGCCGTTTCTGTATGTCATCTGTGTACAAACCCAAACACCATGGACAGGAGAGGCTAAGTGACTACAGACGGTTCCTGAAGTCATTTCAGTGATACTCAGAACCAATGTAAAAGAGGAAAACTCATGTCTTTCAGGGGCTCTAGCGCCTAAGTTTATATTGTTGTCTGGGACCAGCTGCATCATGGGAAACTCACTTCCCATGTTAGTGTAGACTTCGTCGTTCGTCGTTCAGGTCACAAAGATGGAGCTGAATGGAGAGAAGAGTGGCCTCTGAGGGGCCCAAGGATCAGAGGCCTTTGTAGTTCTGAGTTAGCGGCTGTAGGCATTCCATTCCACATCAGAGGGAGCTGACATCACACCGAAAGAGACTCACAGGAGTTATGTGATTTTTAATGGAAGAGCTTTACATCAATTATAAAACAGTCTTTCCAAAAAAAGTTGAAGTCGAGTCTGATAAGGTGGTTGGATCCAACTGCCAATTTACAGGACATAGAGGAGACAGAGGGACATGTGAGGGTACCCTTGTGATGGGAGAGACCCAGACTATATGGGAAACGCTATAGAATGAAAGACTCTACTTCTTTGCAAGGGGGAAGAAGAAAAATCGGGGGAACCTATGTAATAAAAGAGACTTAAAAGGTATGCCAGTCCATTGTAATGTGGACCTTTCTCGGACTCTACGGCAAATGAACAAATTCGTTAAAATCAAAATGAAGGCCAGCCCTTTACGGCACTCTGAACACGATGAAGCAAACCAATGTGAATGCTCCTGCAGGCTTGATTTTCTGGAAAGCAAGGAAGTGGGACAAAGGCGAACTTGCAGAGCATTTACTGGGGAGTGTGACTGGGGTCAGCACCTTTGAGGGCAGGAAGAAGTGGGGTTGGGCGGAGGAGGGGTGGATTGAGATGAGGTACCTGCAGGACCCCTGAAAGCCCCTGGGGTGCTGGAGACTGGAGGGTCTCCTCGGAGTACCACAAGTTGGGGAGTGGCCTTGAACCCTGCACCGACTCCAAAACATGTGTGACCTGGAGGAGAGCAGCTAAAAAGCCAAGGACAGTAACACATCCAGCTGCTGCAGAGAGGGGCCCTTCAGTCTTGAAGGGGGTGCTGGACAGCCCACGCAGTATCTACCCTAAACACTGGTGGGGGTTGGTGGAATGAGAAATCTTAATTTCTCTTTAGGTGTGATGACGTGACTAGACCTGTGAGCTTATCTTTCAGAAACAGAGGCTGAAATATTTACTGAGGAATGATGTTGTGGATGGAATTTATTCCAAGATTCTGCTGACTGAGGCAGGGATACCTGCGTGTAGGGAAACCAGAATTGGTGCTTGTTGACCGTCTGCTGATAGATACATGACCACGCTGGTCTGTTGCCTCTGCTCTGGGGCACCTTGACTCTTTCCCTCACTCAAACAAGTAGGAAGAAGATGACAGAACTAAAGTAATATAACGAAATAATTATGTCCATAACAGGACAACGGATGACATGTCTCTGAGAAGGGTGAACACTTGTCTTCCTTCCTATAGAAAATGCCAGCTGGAGATTCCTATTAGGGTCTCATGTCACAGAAAAAACATTAAGAAAAATGAACTTAATGAGAGAGAGGTGTTTGGGGGTTGAATGACGAGTCGTTGCCCTTGGAAATAAAAGGTCATTCAATTATCAGGTGATCTGGGAAGAGCATCGTGGCCTCCGAGGAGGGGACAGACAGGCGTCCTCTGAGGAGCGCCTGTGGCTGAGCTAGTCGAGGACTGAAGCCCTGCAGGTCTCTCACGGGGTGTGCGGCTGTGCTATTCTTTCCTGGCAACACGTGGCAATTGTTTCTCCCGTTCTAAGGGGAAATCTACTTTCATGTTTGTCAGGAACAGAAGGTGGTTTTGTTCTTGCTAATGAAATCTTTGTATGTTCTGTTTAAGAACCTGCACTTAATAAAGTCACTTTGAAAAGAACAGAACATTAACGTCTCAGTGTGATTTTTGCAAGTGACTGTTGTTTCCAGTTTCTGTTCTAATTCTTGCCCGCACTGTTAGGAGAAGCAGGTCTTCATAAAGGCACATAATGTCACCTTGAACTCTATTCCATCACTGTGATTCATCAGGAAGACTTGCATTTGGAAAGAGAAAAAGTAAGCCTCTAATTCACACAGCAGTTTTGATGGCGCGATAAGGTGGCTTTGTGGCTATCGTGCGCGTCATCAGTCATTGGAGACTACCCCACATTGCCCACGCTCCACACCGTTCGGTGTGCGGGCCTTGTCCTCACACGAACAGGATAAAAGCGCGTCTGTTCCCTGGCTGCTCGGGTCTCCCCAGGGCCCCATTTGGCCCTTTCTCTTTGGACCCAATTCCTACTGACATGGGCTGTGGGCCCTGCGTCCTCTAATTAATCTTGCTGCTTTTCTTGCTCTTTGTGCGGCTACTTTTCTTCCAACCCTCACCTTGGGTCCTTGTCTCAGATGTTTTGCCAAGATAAGTTGAGCGAACCTATGGTAGGCCAGGAGAAAAGCCAAAGGTCTCCTGGGTTTTCTAAAGCATTAGGTTTTAGACAGTGCTAAGTAGAGTAAGAGCAGCATATTAGTACTAACGCTCCAGAACGCTCCCTGAACCAGCACTGCTCATGCTTCACTGCCATCATTACAAACCCTGGACCGTTCATTAATGGGGAGGTTTGCTTTCTTTGTGCACAGACAAGAGAGGCTCCATCTCAGCAGGAGCCCTCCTCCCCCAGAGCTGGGAGCAGTACTGGTTCTTGGTGGCGACCTCCTTCCCCGTGCTTGCCCTGCTTCAGTTCTGCACTCTTTCCTTTTCCTTTTCCTTTTCCTTTCCTCTCTCCTGCCCATCTCACTTCACTCACGAGCACGGCTGGCCCGAAGCCACAGCGCGAAGTCAAGGGTTTATCTCGGGCTGCTTTATTTCTCCTTTAGTCCTCACCCCTCATTACCCAGGGCGCTCAGCTCCCTGCTCGCCTCCGCCATCAAGGCTTTCTGGCAGATGAGGGGCTGCTGACCTCAAGGACACTGTGAGCTAGAAAAGCAATGTGAGGCCCCTCTCGGTGATAGTGTTAAAATAATTACCCAGGTGCTCTCATTTTCAAGTCACTCTCTTCTTCGCGATTCTTCCTACCTTTCCTTTTCTTCTACCTTTGCATGACTATTTCCCACCTCCTCTTAGCAGTCCCCACCTCAGGACTTCCTACTCATTTGTGACTACCGCGTGCACCTAGCTCTGCCTTGTTGCAATTCCACCACTCAGTGCCCGTCCCCTCCCCAACATGGCTTTCTTCTTGAACCTCACAGCCTCCTACATTCTGCCAGCTTTTCAAAACTTGTGCCTGGGTAAAAGAACAGGGTGTTAGTCTATTGCGCTTGTTTGCCAGCTGCTTAGGGCACCCCAGGAAAGCACAACATCAAGATGAGACGCTTGCAGTGGAATCACATGCTTGCAGGGTGAGTCAAAGTTGGGAGTAAGAGTCGCGTCAATGAGGATCTTTGGACAAGAGATAAAAGACAGAGGCTGCTTAATGGGGGAAAGGACTTCTGGAAAGGATCTGGAGTAGCTCAAAGGAAAAGCTCAGAGGGAAAACGAGTCATGAGAGGAGCAAGAATAGGGGCGACATTGGGGTCTGCCAGCAGGGACTCTGGCCTGAACTCCTTCAGGTAGAGAAACCTGGAAAAACATCAGCAGCCGTTCTCCCCAGTCCTTGGTGAACTCTGCTCAAGATATAAATGCCAAAGAGAGACGAGGAGGAGCCAGGCTGGGTCACAGGCAACCCTGCCTGTGGGAGGTGGGGCCCCTGATGGAAGCCCAGGTCCACCCAGGAGCAGAGGGGGTGCTTCGGTGCTTGGACCAAAAGCAGAGGAGAGAGATGCAGAGTGGGCAGAAGCCACAAAGGTCGCAGGAGTGGGGACGTGTAGATCCATGCAGGGACAAGTAGATCCAGTCTTTCTTTCTTTTTTTTATCATTTTGCTGAGGTCCACTGAGACTGTTACCATGTAAAATAAGTACATAAAATAAAAAGCCAAGCCACTAGAATTAGTGCCCAAGGTCAGGCTACCAAGAGGATTCTTCAAGATTAGCAAGTACACACGCCCATGAGTCAGTCTGTGTTTTGCTTTCGGTCTGTTTTTTTTTCTCCCATCATTACCCTTTTGAGCCTTTTTCTTCCCCTTCTCCTTCTTAACCTAAGAATCTTCATTTTGGTTATCAGTGCCCACTAGTTTGCAATTATTTTGCTCTACCAGTTGATGCACTTTGGTTCCTTGTTTTATTCAGATATGTGAAATCATCCAGGATTCTATCTTGGTTATTGCTTTGCTGTGCATGGTTTGCTCAAGCTCCTTCCATTTTGCTCTAAAAGGTAGGTAGCCTGCTGTCTTTCCTTAGGCCTGAATACTATTCCATGGTGTGAACAGACCACTTCATCCTGATCCGGTGGGCACCCGGGGTGTTTACTGCTGCAGTAGACATTATGGAACACACACTTTTTTGAGTTGATGCTTTCATATTCTTGGGACAGATGCTTAAATATGGGATTGGTGGATCATATGGCATTTCCATTCTTAGTTTTAAAAGATAGGTCCAGACCGCTTTCTAGAATGGCTGCATCCATTTATAGTCTGGCCAACAATGCACCAAGGGTCCCGTTTCTCCACACCCTTTTCAGCACTTGTTATTGGTGGTCTTTTCAGCTATGCCAGTCTGTGAGCTTTCCACATATCAAGGCATTTGACCTGCACAACATTACGTAGGCTTTATTATCAATCCAATTTTGCTGGGCAAAAAACTGAGGCTCAGAGAAGTTAAGTTACTTGCCTGTGACCACGCAGCTGGAAGTCCAGCTGCAGAGTCAGTGTTCAGACCCGGGTAGTTAGGTCAATCTGAGCTCGTAGCCACCATACTATCTGCATTGGAATCTTTGCATCATAAAACATACTTAAAGAAGATACAGGTCTCTGGATATGCCCCCTATGTTCAAGAGGGGAGGCAACAGGAACAGGGACATTTTATTTATTTTTATTTTTTTTGGTGGGGGGGAAGATACTTTACTGCATTTTATTTTATGTATTTGACATCAATTGTAATCCCCATGTATTCCCCATCACCATATCACCAGTGCACCATCACCTCAGTCCCCCATGCTCCCGTCTGCCCTCAACCCTCC
>JAGFMF010011752.1:35853477-35900115 GCA_019455555.1 Galemys pyrenaicus | reverse complement strand
AGTTCCATTCTTAGTAGATTGAGGAACTGCCATACTGCTTTCCATAATGGTTGGACCAGCTTGCATTCCCACCAGCAGTGTGAGAGAGTTCCTTTTTCTCCACATCCTCACCAACACTTGTTGTTGCTACTTTTTTTGATATGTGCCATTCTCACTGGTGTGAGGTGGTATCTCATAGAGGTTTTGCTTTGCATTTCTCTGATGACAAGAGAAGTTGAGCATTTTTTCGTATGCCTGTTGGCCATTTGCATTTCCTCTTTGAGGAATTGCCTTTTTAGATCTTTTGCCCATTTTGACTGGATTGTTCACTTTGTTTTTGTTTAGTCTGGTTCTTTGTGGATCTGTGTGATAAGTCAGAACAGGGACATTTTAAATGACACTTAATAATCCCAGCCGTGTGGGACCAGCTTGGGGATTTTATCTATAAACACCTGTTCTTCTTCAACTGGAGCTCACCAGACAGAAATCACAGGCCTGAAGACTCATATCCTGGGCAACTGGCTGGCTAATTGCTTTATTTCCTAAAGGCAGTTATTCGAAAGTACAGTGGTTTTATTTTTAGCTTCCTTCAGGCTATACCCCAAAGCACATCTCTTCACTGTCTCTCAGTCTCTCCTCTGCTTTTCAAAAAGAGAAACACTGAACCTTCTCTCCTCCACACTAAAAGGCCTTTGTCCGCAACCACACATGTAGATTTTAAACAGAAGGTAATATTGAAGCACAGAGCTTCCTTTATGTGCCTCCTGCAGCTTTCTGAGTTCCCGTGTCCCTGGATTTATGATGTGCTCCACGCGCTCCACATTCTCAGAGCTGTTTTCCCACATTTGAAGAAGAAATGATCAAGAGATTTGTGCTGGAGTAAATTTATTCTGTCTTGAGCTGGTAAAGTTTCCAAATTCACCACAGCATGGAAAATATAAATGCTGTCAGCTTCGGCCTTCCTCCTGCAAATGGGCGAACCCAGGGCCTGAGACAGAAATGAATAGGCTTCTTGGGGCCCCTCCTCTCTTCAGAGTTGTTGGCTTTTCTGAATCGAGGATCAGAAACGGCACAGACTTGGGACCCTGTGTCCTGGTTCCCCCGGGAAAGACAAATATCTAGAGCTCCTTTTACCTCTCTTGGGCTCCCTCAAAGTGAGAGAATCTTGAGCTTCAGGGGGCTGAACACTGAAGGAGATTCGTCTGGGGCCTTCAACAGGAAGTGAGCAAGGAACTGTGTGAGGGGGAGTCCATTGTCTCTTCTCCAGAAAGCACACTGTGGACTTCTAGTCTCAGCCCGTGGGGTGTTTGGCAGTTTATTGAAGAAAGAGAAGCCTGGGCATGGGGTGCAGAAGCTTGGAAATAATGGTGTGCTGGGTGGAATTTCCTCCTGTGTGTGAGGGTGCCTCTGTCTCACCTCCAGTTTGCTGCTATTTGTCTGCTGCTCCCGTCATGTCGGAGGCCAGATCTCTGGGTGGGCCCCCTGGTGACAAGGGTGGTCAGTCACAGGTTGGAGGGACAGAAGCAGACAGTGGTGGACAGGTCAGCCTTCAGAGGTGGGCAGAGGCATCGGCCACCCTGTCATAAAGCGTGTTTGATCTACGAATGTGGCTGTGTCAGATGGCTCCAGTGTCTAAATGCTCCCTGCTTTCTTCCTGGCCCCTTTCTTATTTATAACAAACAAACAAACAAACTCTAATTTTATAGTTCCTGTCAGTGTTCTAAGTGGTAGGATAGCAGTCACAGGGCTGTTGATATTCTGCTTGGGGGGCTACTGGGTAAGACAAAGACTCCCTAAAAGCAGAGTCTTGGTAGGCGGGAGGTGACTTGATGTTGGGTGGGCGTGGGGTGAGACATACAATTGCTGGAGCGAGAAACACACCTGAACCATAACCAGTGTTGTAATGTTACCGCAATAAAAAGAAAAGGGAAAGAGGAAAAAGCAGAGAGCTTTTGTTGCCTCCCTGATGTGGATCCTCCATCACCTTCCTCCTTCCTCGTCACCTGCCACACTGGCCTCCTTGCTGTTTCTAGAGCCTGCTCAGTTCTTCCCTACCCTGTGTCTGTGTCTGCTGCCTGGCATGTTCTTGCCCAGGTATCCACTTTGCCTAATGTTCTGTTCTCTATGGGTCTTGCTTACCTCCTCAGTGAGGCCTACCCTGAACAGCCTACTCAGCTAGGTGCCTTACCTTCCTAGTGTCCCTCTGCCTGCACCTGTATTCCCTAGTCCTCCGTCCCTTCCCACAGCCAAAACACCTGCCCGTTCACTGTTCTTAATTCCATTTGGATCTGAGCTCACAGGATCTTAGACTAAGGTCTTTATTTTGTCCACTGATGTATCTTCTAGAACAGTGACTGGTGCCATCACCAAACCTATTTGTATGAACTTGAGAGTATTTGTATGAGATGAACGAGTCGCCATTGCTGGAAGTCAGGGCTCACCAGTCAGGGTGTCATCCTCCTGTGGTGCCCAGTGGGGCACACATGTACTGGAGGGGCTGGACAGGACCTGGGCAGCAGAAACTGGACATTAGTTCTTTCTTCAATACCCCAGTATATTTCATAATGTCACTTTTCAGTAGAGGCAGGACTTGAAGATGTTTGGGAAGAATTGCAGTATGCAAGCTGTGTCTCGTCATGTCTAAATAGACCCTCTGAGGACATTTCGTCCTGTGGGGTGGATGCCTGTGTCCTCCTTGTGTCTCAGAATCAGAATCCCTTAATCTCAGTCAACCCTTTGTTCTGCTGATTAACAAAATGTTCTTCTTAAACAAATGAGTCCATGACGCAAGTTGTGTATTTTAGAAGCTAAAGGATGTATGTCAGATGAATAGAGAATTAACACAGAACATGAAGAAGACACCTGTTTAAAAGGTGATTTATTGATGGTTGTAGTGGGGAGAAAATTGGGAGGTCTAGAAGATGGTGCTAAGGAACTGAGCCTTACATCTTTATGCCTGGTTACTCTAAAATGATAACTCTTACAAGAGGAAGGCGGTGGTGGTGGCGGTGGCGGCGGGTGTGTGTGTGTGTGTGTGTGTGTGTGTGTGAGTGAGGTCTTCCCTATTAACACCTTGAAGATATCTACTTCCTGCGTCCTTTTTCATCCCAGCTCTTAGCTTCACCTCTTAGTTCATCCTAACAGGCACAGCAGGGGGGCTTGGTGATAGGTGTAGCAGCTCTCTTTAGAAAGATCACTGTTTGATATTACCCAAAGAATATGAAGCATTAATATGAAAAGTTATATGCATGCCTGTGTTCATAGCAGTGTTACAATAGCCAAGTCATGGCACCGACTTCAGTGCCCAGTGACAGACGGCTGGATAAAAAAAAAGTGTGGACTATATACTCAATGGAATACTACTCAGCTACTGCAAAAAGATGAGCTAGCGCCTTTTGGGACAACGCGGATGATTATTGAGGTGATTCTGTTAAATAAGTCAGAAAGTGAAAGAGGTACTGAATGGTTTCACTTATTTATGGAATATAAATAACCATAGAAACTGGAAAAACACATCAGAAGTCATTCTTAGACGCTGACAAATAAACTGGTTACTAGAGAGGATGAAGATAAGGAAGAAGGGGTCGAGGAGGAAGAGGGATAAGATGTCAGCACTGGAGCTCTGGACAGGGATGGGGTGAGGTACGTGCACAGGTGGAGGTGTGGAGCTGGACTCCCAGTATTATATATACAGTATGTATATTGTGTAAATGACTGGGATTAACTGTAAGTGTCACTGAAGAGCATAAGGAGGGCAGCTGCTGGGCAAAGGGTCAGCCTGGTTATAAAGGACGGAGAGGTGAGGAGTCAGAGATTGCAACTCAAGAACAGAAGACCAGGGCTACCTGGGAGGAAGGCTCAGGGCCAGATGAGGCAGTTGACTGGATTTGGGAGTGACCAAAATCTGGCAAATTGGAGAGAACTTGGAGCCAGTAGGTTGGGGAAGCCAGGAAACACTGGGTTCATGAGGTAAAAGCTGACTGGGGTAGGGAGAGAGAGTCGGGAACAAAACAGCAGGAATTAGCAGCAGGGGTGTTTGGAAACCAAGGCAACCATCTTTTGCCAGGGCAAAATGCAGGATCTGGAAGAGTGTGCCCATTCGCAGGTGGGAGTGGGGTGAGGAGGTTGACATGGTGCCAGGGCTAGGATGGAGCGAGGTCAAAGGAAGCTCATGGCATCCAGCCTCTCTCTCAGAGAAGGTCACCTCTCCCTTCCCCTCTTCCGAGACCTTATGCAACATGGACTCACAGTGTGAAATAACTGAGTCACCCTGTCAGGGAGTAGCTCATGTTATCTTAGTCCCTTAGAACCTTGATTTTGACCTAGAAACTCTGGGACAGACAAACCAGGAAGCCAAAGACGATGATGGTTTCTGAGGTCACTTCAGTAGTGAGGTCACGGCTGCAGGGACCGCCAAGGCTGCTTTGATGACTCGGGGCAAGGTTGGTCATGTTGAATTGGGAGTTCTGGGTGGGAGGTGCTCAGGATGTGACCATCATAGGGCTTCAGTTCTGTATTTGAGAGTGTAAGGGTACACACTCACCAACCAACGTAATGGCATGTTTGTTTCTTTATTTTTCCAGCTCAAGCTCATTGAGTGCCTGCCAGCTAGCATTGCCTGCCTGGCCTGGCCATCCCTGGACATGTGTGTTCCTTTGTTGGCCCCTTTCCTATTAGCTCGCCCTCTGCTCTCTGAGTGGCATTCGCTGTCACTGTAGTGCTGTTACTCTTACGTGCTGCAGAAATGGCATCTGCATATTATTCTTAGGAGGATGCATATTCCGAAGCTCCACAGAAGGACCTTCATGAAAAGGATGGAGACCCAGTCAGGGCATAACTGGTACCTGCCCTCCAGCCCCATGAGCCATCTGGGTACAGGTTACCAAGGTGATGTGGTTGGACACGTAGGTGTCCCCAGTGGGGTTAAGTGTTGGATGGAGTTGGTCTGATCCAGCAAAGAATGGAAGCAGAGAAAAGACTAGATGATAATGAGGATGACAATGATGACACTGATCAGAATAATCTGGGGGTCAATAGAGCAGTCATAGGGAGAACACAGATTGTGAAGTCAAGAAAATTCAAGGTCAGATACCAGCTGTGAACTATCCGTGCAGTCCTGCTCATGTTACTCTACTTTTGGGGTCTCTGTTTCTTCATCTCTGATATAAAAAAATGCCTCACTTGCCTCAAAGATGAAATCAACAAGCTATGGTATTTATAGTGCCTTGATGCCAGATCCTGTGATTGTGACGCCAAGGTGCTTAAGAAATGAGACATTGTCATGAGGACACGCGAGACTTGGTAGCTGACAGAGCTTAGTATTCTTGCTGTCACCTCTGAGGTAAGAATCATCCCCATTTTAGAACTGAGGTGCCAAAGACTTTGGGAAGTTAAATCCTTCAGGTTCACATAGTTAAGAATGCTTACCCAGGGCAGGTAACAAAAGAAGAAATGAATGAGCAGACCTATTGTGTTCACTGTGTGCCAGGCACTGGAGGAGACTCCATGGTCCACGTTCACTCGAAGCATCTTTGCCACCATCCTACAAGAGGTGCTAGCTACCACTTTGCACTGGCACATCGCCACTTCCTCAAGGCTGTACCAGGATTCTAGCTCAGGCTGGGACATCCCCCAAAGCCTGTGATCTTTTCATCTTGGTAAGAGGGAGTTAGACTTTTAAAATATGGCTAACCTCAGACATAGAGAATAGATTTTTGATCTTGGTTTTCAAAGTTGTGAATATTTTGAGACCCAAGTCTCATCTGATGTGCTCTTTGCTTCTATTCTCAGCCCCCTCAGCAGGGCCCCCGTAGCAGCAAGAGCTAGAGGTCTTCTTCTGTTGGTGGGGCGGTGCATGAGAGGTGTGGTTTAAACCTTTTGGGTCCTCCTGGTGCTTGCTGAGAGAACAGTGACCCTGGCTTATGGGACCCAGGCCAGTATGTCAGAGCAGATGTCCAGACCAGGACCCAGAACCCAGCTTTAAGAACGGTTAAGAACACCCCATCAATGTGGAAGACTGCTTTTCAGGAAACAATCAAACTAAATATAAAAGTGAAAGGGGGAACTCAGGTGAGCTGTGGCCAGGGGCTCAGCAGGCAGCCAGTTTGTCCCAGTCTGTTCTCAAGGTGGTCCAGGCCTGACCCCAACTCTGCTAGAGCAGACAGACATGGGGCCTGAAGACTGGCAAAGACAGCAGGAGCAGTCAGCAGAGTCCTGTCCCCTGGGCTGCCATGAAGGGAAGTGGAAGGCGGGGGGTGGAGGAAATGAGGACATACAAGAACTCCTGACAAGAGTCCATTGAAATCTCCCTTCCCGCCCTCACAGTGGCACATGCGGGCTCACTGGCATACTGGGCAGGGGACTCACACCCAGTCGATAAGCAATATTGACCATGCGTGATACGCTAATGTGGACACAGAAATGGGTTTTCAAGGTCCCTCCCTGCCCACCTGGGGGTTGGAGACTAGCATGACTGTATTTTATTATTTTTATTTATTTAAAAATTTTATTTACTTTGAATACCAGAACTGGGGTACAGGCCAGAGTTGCGGGAGGTGAGAGGATCCACCAGAGACAGTGGGGAGCAGAACAGGCAGACTGACTGAAACACACTGCTGAGGGGAGCAGCGGGTGAGGCAGGAGAGGTCTGCTGCGCTGTGTGGGTCCCCTCCCTGGCCAGGGATCCAACTCGTGCTGCAGTGGCTGCAGATGCTTCATAGTGCTGCAACTTAACCCCTTGTGCCACCAAGGAGGCCCAGCAGGCCTGTATTTTAAAAGAGGACCGTTTCATGCAGTAAAATTAAGTAAAACCAGTGGGGGTTGGGTGCGCACTCAGTCCTCTGTAAGGAGGGAAACTTGATTTTTCAAATGAGGAAACTGAGGCCACTGAGTGGACTAGAGGCCTGCAATTGTAGACCAGGTGTGTTAAATGAAACCCATTCTCTCTCTTTTGAAAGGGTGCAAACTTTTATTTCAGTGCAAATACATTAAACTAGCATCCGTTACTGCCTATCTTCTAAAAATGATTCACATTTATGAATCTATAACTGACTAAAGACTTTCACTATGTTGTGCCCACTTTCTTCTTGGTCACCCTCTGCCTTCGCTGCTTGTTGAGATAAAGGAAGGTTGGAAAGCACAGGGAGGTCCTAAGTCATAGGATCTTCTTGTCGTCCAGTGGGCTATTCCGAGTTCTCTAGCACATGGCAATGGAGGATGGAGAGCGACTCTTTCTCCTCCTAGGACTAAAGGTGCTTGAGGTCAGCAGTTCAGTGTTAGAGCTGAAGATGAGCTAGAATTAAAATGCAGAGCGTCCTGGTTGAGGAGATGGTTTGCGTTTCCATTGTGCGCCTGCGTCCTGGCGCGCGGGCCTTCGGTTCTGCACGTCACTGCCGACAACATTGTTCCCTGCCCCTGCCCCTTGCCAGCATGGTGGTCATCATTTGATCTTTTATTAAAGAAAAGTCTTCCAAGAATATTAATTTAAAAATTAATGTCAACACTTTCTGACATTCCATCCCTGAATGCTGAAGAAGAAAAAAGCTTTAGAGTTTTTTAATAATCTTGGTAAATATTATTTGAACTTTACTTCTGGCCAAAACAAGTTTCGTGGGGGAAAAAAAATCCTTTCTTCAGCCATAGGCAATAAATTTGGCTGGGAGGGCCTGGAAGCTGGAAACTGAACATGCTAAATTCTAAGTGGGCGTTCATGCCGGTGGACACCATCGTTTTCAGAACGTGGGTCCTACTCCCCTAAAATCAGAATGTTTTCAAGATGATGCTCAGTTCTGTCCATTATCTCTTTATCTCCTTATGTGGACACATGAACCTTTATTTTTTAAAATCCAACTTTTAATAAAATAGCTACTATTAGATACACTGTCCTGTGTTCCTGGACTTGGTAGAAAAGAGAAAGGATGGCTAATGATTCACTCAAAATGGAAACATCCTCTCCAAGATCAAGGTTTTATAGAGGTTAAGTGTGTGTGTAGGGATGTGTGTGTGTGTGTGTGTGTGTGTGTGTGTAGGGATGTATGTTAGCAAAGTTTTCCCTTCTTACCTGTAAAGGAAACTTATTTCATTTCTCATTACTGTGCCTATGATAAGGAAGATATCTCAAGGGCTTGACACAGGAGAAAAGATTCCTAGTTCTTTCTCACCATGATTATTTTATTTAGTAATTGCTTGAATCAGTGAAGAAGGAGGGATGATTCAGAAACAAAAAAGATTTAGAAGACAAAAAAGAAGTGACGGGATGAAAGAACATGGTAGAGGGTAATGGAGTAGTTCAGAGGTGGAGAAGAATGAAATTCAACACTCTGAAGAACTAGACTGTTTTCTCTCAGTGCCAGGATCCAAATAAACCTGGTCCAAGAAAATAAGGTTTAGGTGAGTGAAATTAGTCCAGTGACATTGCTTGGTGAAGAGAGAAACAACTTGTTTTCTCACGCAATAGAACTTAGATCTTAGTCAATGTATATAAAGCCACTCTGATCCCTTCAACCACATGATGCTAAGGAAAGATAACTTTTCATTCCTAACTCATAGGATTGATTGCCTTGAGGAGCAAATGAAATAATTTAAATTCTGTATCGATTATTTTAGTCAACAAAATTTATCAATCACCTTGTGAAAAAATAGTTCCATTCCTACCTTCAGAAGCTTACATTCTAGACATATTTTAAATATACCTCAGAATATATTGTAGTTGATGAAATGTACATGGTATTTATCTTAATTCTAAATATATTCCAGAATAGATATATATTCTAAATATATTCAGAATCTTTTGTAATTGATGAAATATATATGTATTAATGAAATATTTAAAAATATAGACATCTATACATACTTATGTATTAATACACACACATTCACTGTATATATTGTCATCCACAGAAACGCCCTACTTTGCTCTGTATAGTGGTTGTATTGCTCTCACATGCAGCTAACATACTACATATGTTTGTGTGTTGGTGTGCAAACTTAAAGTTTCACTGAGTAGCAAATGTGGATAGTCACCGTGCCATTTCCCTGACAGTGGGGTGAGTCCAGGTTCTCTCTATTCATGTAGATTTCAAATTATTTCATTTGCTCCTCAAGGCAGTCCTATGAGTTAGGAATGAAAAGTTATCTTTCCTTAGCATCATGTGGTTGAAGGGATCAGAGTGGCTTTATATACATTGACTAAGATCTAAGTTCTATTGCGTGAGAAAACAAGTTGTTTCTCTCTTCACCAAGCAATGTCTTTGGACTAAGGGGACTGTTGGGACTAACTTCAAAAGTAGATTCGGTGTCATAGAAAGACCACCTGAACTAGAAAAGCAGAGCATTTGCAGGTAACCCAAACAGAAGGTGTAAACTGCTTCAGTCCTGTGAATACGACATCCCCACCCAGGTAGGCTCCTAGCTCTGAGACTCACTGAGTGCGCAGCTATTGGCCTCTTTTCTTCAGCTGGGACAAATGTGATACAGTCTTCAAAGGTGGAAGGTCACTGCTACAATGGTTGGCATCTAAATAGTCAGAATCCGCTCTTACTTGAAATGGCAGGGTTTTAGGGAAAGGATCGATATCCTTCTAGCCTGTTTGCCCTACCTTTCCTCGTCCAGACTTCATCCAGTCACATCAGGAAGTTTGCTACAAGATGGCGGTAGCCAAAGTCGGGGGCAGGGGTTCTACCCTGTACCCTCACAGGTCCCAGTTGTTGAGAGGTGTGACATGAAGGATGAGAGAGACCACTGAAGACATGACAGACAAGTCTTTAAAATTACTGTTACTTCGACCTTAAGGAAAGGAAAACCGAATTTCCAGTTAAAAGAACTTCAAAAGTGATTGCCAGGATTCTAATAATTATTCTTTTGCCACATTCTATTCCTGACAGTAATGGTATAGCCAAAGTGCATGACTTAGTTTCTCCCTGAAATCAGATTTTTGGCCAGGTGATGTTCACTACCACATCTCTCCCTGGATGCTAATGGAAAGAATCAATGTGTAAAACTGTTGAAATGGAATGGAGTGAGTTGATATTTCATCCTGTTTCGTTCCTCTGCATTACTTTTACTAATTGTGATAATCATCTTTACAAGTATGTGCCACATGTTCGTTGATTGCTGTACATACTTTATTTTAATCAATTCACCTACCAAGTCCCTGAAGTATGTCTGAGTACTAGTCCCCTGGTACCATCGAGGGAATAAGCTTACACACTTGAGTAGCTTGCTGAGTCACCCAGCTGGAGAGCATGAAAGCCAGGATTCGGTCTTGACTTGATTCCAAGTTGTTCATCACTCAGAGGTTCTGACTTGCCTTGAATTTTCTCTTTAGCTGATTTCCTGGCACCAAGTGACTCTCTCTCTCTCTCTCTTTCTGTCATTCTTCTCCCCATCTCTAGTCCTTCTTGCCTATCAGGTAGTTAAACAAATCAAATGATAACAGTTAATTAAAAGCAGCCATCTAAGAAGGGAAATATCTAAAAACACACAGAATGTTGATATTTTTCTCTCACTTTCCTAAGTCTAGAGACATGTGGATTTCAGGATGGCTTTAGAGTGGATCCATTCTTTCCCCATAGAGAAAAGCTTCATGCAGGATTGCATGGCCATTACATTTCCTGGGCATCCTCAAGTGGATTTCAGGCCTGGCAGCGAGCTTGCATTTATTAGGTGGCCAGTTTCTAAAGACTTTACCCTTGCCAAGAACAACACCGTAAGGCAATCACAGGTGCCAACCAAAGTGACAGGATTCCTGGTTGCCCCCAAATAAGAAAGACAAAACATATCTCAGAACTCACATGAAAAAATATCCAGACTTGATTAACTGAAATCGAAAGCCATGAGGTGAGTGAGTGATATGTCCAGAGAAGTAGCAAAAGTGAAAAGAGCAAATACAAATAGCTTTGAAAGAATGGACTAAAGTATCCCAATGAAAACACTCCATATTTGTGAAGAGTGTTTTCTTAAAGCAGTGTTTCCATTGGCCTGGAGTACTTCAGTTTCTTCCACTGGGGTTGGGGTGGTCTGAGAAAGGGAAGGGCCTCCGTATTTCAGAGTTGGATGGGAGTGTAAAGAGCATGGCTCCAGTTGAGTGGACAAGCAAAAACAACATGGATTTACAATGCGCTAATCCTACATATAGACCCAACAGAAATGCCAGGCCTGATTTAAATTAGGATGGAAAAATTCACTGTTCAGTTCACTGCAGCTCATCTATATGGGACATTTAAAATATAAGTCTGGCAAATGTGTTTGGTGGATTATTAAGATTTTTGGTGACTATAAAATCTATTTATAGAATGCTAATACCTAATATTTTGGCCAGTAATTCACATATCATCCACTAAGCTTGAGCTGAGACTTGGTAGTGTAGCCTTTACAAGCTCTCTTCCCCACAGACTCAGCCAAAGATCTCCACACAAGGACACAGTAGCCTTCAGGCTCTATCCGCCATATGAGTGGGTGCCTTCTTGCTTGCCCCTACACTTGTGCCACCTCTTGTTGGGATTCTCGCTCTTCACTTCGGTATGGATACTTTGGATTTTCTCTTGCTTACTGCACCATGTTTTCCTAGAGAAAAATTTTCAGTGATCATTTACTCTATGTCTCCAATTGAAAGTCAACCCTGTTTACTCCCAAGATCAACCTTTCTTAGATCCAAACCTAAGGCAGAAACCTGGTTTCACCCCCTCTTAAATAGGGGAGGGAATTTTCCATGACACAGTGCATAGAACTGGGAGTGTATGTGAAGGTCCTCTGTGCTGTTATATGCCCAGTCTTCATCTGTTCCTTACCCATAAATTCAGATGGTCCCAGGCAGCCCCTTATTCCCTATAATCGTAGAGTTCTTTTCTTCCCTCAATTCCTTCATTTGATTTTCCATGCATTGCAAATTTTATTGGATTGGGTCTCCTCTGAGGCTTTGTCTGGTGTTTGGAAGAAGAAATAGGTGTGTCCTACATAAGGACATGGGGAATGTTAAAGTAACGTCTGATCACTTTCTGTGTGGACACACTGCAAGTGCTCAGAAAATGTCATCCCTTTTCTCTCATTTCAGCAAGCTTTTCCTTGTTTTGTTATTCGTTCCTCCTGTTTCCCACTTTCTCTTCCTTTCATCATTTTTTCCCCTTTCCCTTCTGTACCCCCCTTCTTCCTGGAGCATTTCCCAGGTCTTCTGTTTAGACCTGTGCTATCCAATATGGCAGCCACGAGCTACGCTTGGCTACAGAGCTCTGGAGATGTGATTAGTCAGTGATGCGGTGAGCTGTTGAATGAGCAGAACTGAAGTGCATCTTGGATTTCAGAGACAATGTGAAAAGAGAATGGAAAATAGTGTACTAATACATTTTATACTGCTTATATACTGAAAAGATAATATTTTGAAAGAGTAGTAAATTTGCATGTACACTTGCTTCATAATGAAGTTCAGAGAGACTGGAGATTTAAATTGGTATTTATAGCCTAAAACTGGGAGAAACTATTTATAAATCACATAGCTAATACGAGATTAATATCCAGAGCATATTAAGACGTTCTACAACTTAGCTGCAATAACAAAGAATTTGATGAAAAGATGGGCAAGGGATTTAAATAGACATTTCTCCAAAGATGAAATACACGTGGACGGTGAATATATGGAAAGGCCTGCAGCACCAGTAGCCTTTACAGAATGCACACTGCGATCCCAATTCACATGCACTAGGATAGTGACTATTAAAAAAACAATCCAAACCAGAAAATAAGAGCTCATGAGGATGTGGAGCAACTGGAACCCTTGTCACTGTGGCTGGAAGTATAAAGTAGAGCAATTAGTTTGAAAGACAATTTGGTGGTTTCTTGAAAAAGCAAAAATATAATTACCATGTGATCTAGTAGTCTCACTTCTGGGTAGTTATCCAAAAGAAGTGAAATCAGTATCTTGAAGAGATACTTATACCTTGGTAGTCATTTGAGTATATTTCACTATAGCCAAGATTTTGACACAGTTTTGACTGTCCCACATTGGATGAATAGATAAAGAAAATGCATTGCATACACATGTGCGCACACACACAATGAATATTGCTTAGCTTTTGAAATAAGGACAATCCTCTTAGAAGCTACAGTATGAATGGACCTTGAGGACATTATGCTAACTGAAATAAGCCAGCCATAAAAAGACAAATACTTTATGATTCTACTTACATGAGGCATAGGAAGTAGTCACAGTGATGGAAAGAGAAAAGAATGAGGGATTACCAAGACCTGGGGGAAGGGAAAAAGGAGGATTTTAGTGGCAATAGAGTTTTAGGTTTGCAAGTTGAAAAAACTCAGGAGATCTGTTGCATAACAAATACGGAAACTACTTAACAATGCTGAATTGTGTGCTTAAAAAGTGGTTAAGATGGCACATTTTATGCTATGAGTTTTTTTTAACCACAATTTGAAAAGTGCTTTAAAAGACTCAATCAGCCTGGATTGAGTGCTTCTTCCTCTACTGGGTGCTGCAGCCTGGGGGTGGCTCTGGAGAGCTAGCAGTCTTATGGACCACCCAGCACTGCCTGCGAGGAGCAGAGATGCTCCTGAAATTTTTAAAGCTGGGAAATAGAAGCGTTACACTTACGTTTTGACAATGTCAACCTCATTACAGAAGGAAAACTGAATAGATGAACACATGGTGCAAACATGCATGTGAACTAAAAAATGAATGGAAATAAGTGTATAGGTGGCTGTTTTACTTCCATTAAAAGAAAATTCTTGTCTTCTCTAACACTTAAAGAGGGTGGTCACACAATTTGAAATTTATAGCAGAAAGACAGGCTGGTTTAATTCTACTTCAATACATTTCTCTGGTGTGGTGTATTTGGTGTGTGTTTGTGTGATGTGCCTTCTAGTCCTTTCAAGGTATGTGTGTGTGTGTGTGTGTGTGTGTGTGAGTGAGAGTGAGATGTACTGCCACCTAGTGGTAACTCCTGGGCCATCAACAAAATTTAAGATGGCAGTAACATTTTCTTTCACATCAGATAATCACAGCATATTTTAGGAATATGGCTGAAATTATTCTATTAAATAATCTGAATATATATATTTTCAATATTAGTCTAGATTGCATATGGTTGGAGGATAAGCTTTATGACCTCTTTAAATCTCTTCCAGCTCTTTTTTCTGTGGTTTAAATTGGGGAGAAAACTTAGGAAATTTCATATTAACATGGCAAAAGTCATAAGAAGAAATACTGTTGGTGTGGAATTTTTAAAAATTTTAATATTTAATAGTGATGAAAGAGGTTTTGCAAAGAGTGTGATCTTTAAACACGGATATTATGGGTACATTTTTTAAGTTGGCAAGTTTAATATCTCTTGCCAATTTATTATTTTGTAAAAAGAAAATCCTGGTAAGGATGATCAGATAATCTTTAGGGATCAAAGATGTTGTATTTTCAGATTCAAAAAAATATATATTAATACAAGAAGATCTGTGGAATGTTATCTTGTAATTTAAAACTATTTTTTAATTAGTGGCAAATAGTATTTTTGTCAGAAGACAAAAAATAGCTGATAGAACATACACATCAAATCAATGTTAAGATGTTTCAAAATTTTACCTTTTGCATTTAGGGTTTCCCTGCTTATATATCATATTGTAAAAACTATTAGAAAACTTTTCTGTTTCTTATATTCCCAAGTGATGTCTCACTTTTTGAGTGAATTCATACCTTACGAAAGACAGAGTGAGGCTCTGGACTCAGTACGACCTTTCCAGTACATGTTCCTTGACTCATAATTTTAGAGGTCTCTATTTGCAAATGGGATAAAGTATCTGCCAACTTACAGAGATTTTGAAGAAAAGAAACACATTTACAAGGCACTCAACACAGTGCCCGTTCATAAAAAATACTCAGTCCTGGATCACATTATCACAAATGAAGAGAATCTACACTAACAAATAGGTCTATGATGATACAAGATTATTACTCAATTATCTCCCACCAGATTAGTGGTATATTTCTATTAAACTCTGTGTGTGTGTGTGTGTGTGACACACACAGAGGAAGAGAGCAAGAGCCAGAGCGAGCGAGAGGGAAAGAGTGATGATTGACATCTATGTACATCTATTTCCAGAAATCCTCCTTAGGACCTATTTTGGAGAAATGATGATTGCGTATGTTTCTCAGAGCTGCTCTTTTTCAATATGGGTCCTTTACAGACTGTGCAGGATAGAAACAAGACAATGATCTTGGTCCAGAGCAAGACCTGTTACAGAGTTTTATTTATTTTTTTTTCAAAGATTTATTTATTTATGCATACAAGCACTGGGGTACAGGCCAGAGGTGTGGGGGGTGAGAGGATTCACCACAGAGAGCAGGGAGCAGAACAGGCAGATCAACAGAAGTACACTGCTGAGGGGAGCAGCGGGTACAGCAGGAGAGGTCTGCCACACCATGTGGGCCCCCCCCCTGGCCGGCAGCAGGGATCGAACTCGTGCTGCAGTGGCTGCTGTTTGCTTCGTAGTGCGTTGCTTAACCCACTGCGCCACCAGGGGAGGCCCTGTTACAGAGTTTTAATTAAAAGGATATAATAACCCAGGCATGACACAGATGTGCTTGTGTTCCTGCTTCACAGACCCTAAGACCACTATGTTTATCAGTGCCTGCGGGGTAAAACTTCAATTCCTGCATTAAGCATTTTCTGGTTGAAAGTTATGTGTCACTTAAATAAGTCAGTCTTCTAAATGACACGGAAAGCTTCTTAACGCATGGGTCGTACCCCTTACCCCATGCTGTTACCCTGGGGACATCGAACAACTGAGGAATCTGTTAAGATGTGAGGAGGCAGAAGTAAAAGTGCAGATGGTACAAACTGCTGAAATCTGACAGATGTGGAAAAGATGTAGGCGTGGAATGAGGAAGCCATCAGTGGAATGTCCTGGGAGCCAGTATGCCGGGAAAGGTATGAGTTGTTGGGGGGACTGTTATAGACAGTCATGGTCTAGTGACACCATGACTGGGGAGCAGGCAGATCGCAGTGGACTCGGAGGATGGACAGGGAAGAGCGGGTCAGGGATCCAAGGAGGGTAGATGGTCAGCAGAAATGCACACTCTGACATATAAATGGTGTGGTTTGGCCAAGGACAGGGAGCCTGGATGGTGCCTTGGCTAAACCCTGAATGAAGTTTGCGCTGCATATTGTGGCCTCGATCACATGCTACTGCTGTCAGGGATACGCTGCTGTGCCTCAGCCCGTAGCAGCACGTGTTCGTGTGTCTTTTCTATGTGGCCGGAACATTCCAGACACTGGGGAACAAGACATAGGCCTTGCCCAAGGAGCTCGGTGGGAGCCAAGTCTGAGCTTGAAATTACTCAACTGTGATGAGCATTGGATGGATGGCGCAGCAGAATGCTTGCAGCCAGGATGTGGGCCTTCTCTTTCTGTAGCCTCAGGCGAGCAACTTGATCTTTCTGTCTCAGGTTCCTCATCCATAAAACAAGACATTCACAAAACCTTCCAGTAGATGTTAGGGACTTTTTTTTTTTAAATGTTTTCTTTTAAGATTTATTTATTTATGCACACAAGAGCTGGGGTACAGGCCAGAGTCGCAGGAGGTGAGAGGATTCACCAGACAGTGGGGAGCAGAACAGGCAGTCTGATTGAAACACACTGCTGAGGGAGCAGCGGGCGAGGCAGGAGAGGTCTGCTGCACCCTGTGGGTCCCCTCCCTGGCCAGGGATCAAACTTGCACTGCTGTGCCAGCGGATGCTTCACAGTGTGGCGCTCAACGCACTGCACCACCAGGGAGGACCCAGGATGTTCGGGGCTTTATGTAATCTAATACCGCTCAAGTTCCTAGTGTCTGATGGCTGATGGGCAGCTCCTAAGAAATGAGAGCAAACAGCCACAATATGGGAAATCAGTGGGGATGGAACAGAAGTGCCACAAGAGGCAGGACCCAGAGAAGTTCTGATAAAGGCAGAGATGTGAGAAGAGGCAGAAGGGAGGAGGACTTCAGAATGGCAGGTGTTCTGGAGGAGAAGAGTTCCAGAGGTGAGAGAATAAAGGGTAAATAAAAGAATCAAGTCGCAGGAACTACATGGAGACGGGGGTGACAGATAGGGCTTGGCTTATGTGGGGTCATAAACGTTACAGACATCTGCAGCTCGCCAAGCATACCTGTCTCTTGTGCACATAATGCAGTTCCCTAGCCACCTGCGGACCTCGCTCCCTCACGTCGTCAGTGCTCAGACATCTGTACATCGGGAACATCTCCCATGGCCACCCTGTATGAAACAGGGTTTATTCAGTTCAGGGCCCTGATAAACACAGAGATTCAGGAGTTGGAGTCCCAGACTCACCTCTTCCCTTCACCTCTGTCTGCTTCAGTTTCCTCATGGCTGGATGGGGAGAGTGGCAGTTTGATGCACAGCAGTGGTACAGGAATAAATGGAACCAGAGCCCTAAGAGATATGATGGGTGCATAGTAAGTACTCAGCAGGTACCTGCTGCTGTCATTGTTGCTATAGTAACTGTAGTTGTTCCAAATTGTAATGCAGTTGCCAGTAGAGACCATTAACAGGTGAACTAGAATCTTCCACTCTGCTCACTGCTTTGGCGAAACTGCTGGAAGCTGGAGTTCCCTGAGGGGAAAGTTTTGGGGTTGGCTTTGTAATTCAGAAATCTGTCAACTACTTCCAAAGGCACATGTAATTATATAGTGAGTGTATGTGCAGCTACTACCCAGTGATGGAGCAGACATTACAAATACAGCAAAGCATCTTAAGGTGTTTGGGTTCTGATTTCTTTCTAATGTCCTACACCAGCTTTTTCCAAGTGAATAACTTGGAAGCAACTTCTGTGGAGGGTTTTGTGGGGGGCAAGACCGGAGGATTGGGTTCAAATACATTTGGGAAGTGCTGAGTTCATAGTAAAATAAAGCAGGATTACTTTCCTCAGGATTATCCAGTCTCTCCAACTAACCACACACCCCTATTTAATGCCACATCTTCATGGATTATGTTTCATACAAAGGGTAGTTAGAAATACTAATCTATATTGCATAACACTACTGACTTTAAAAAGTACTAGTAATATGATCAATTTCATGTCATTCCAGCAAGATGGATTAATTTTAAATATTGTAAAAAAGAAAACCCATGTGGGGCATAATGATGGATAATCCAAGTGCCAATATCAGAGCAAAATGGATAGTTTAACAAGCATGGAGGACTCAAGAGTGATTATTTACATTCCAGTTTTCTCTATCAACTTGATGTTTCATTCTGTCCACGTTTCCCCTGGTCTTGATATTTGTTCATTTTTAATTGTCATTGTTTGCCTCATGTTATTATACTCTCTAAAACCTGTGGTGGAAGAGGCAAGGAATAAATTCATTAAACGCTAATTGTCTTCTCCCCCCCCCCCCCCGATGCTGTATTTATAGTGTTGATTTAGTGACTATTGAACATTTCTTTTAGTTCTTTCCAAATTTAACATTGATTAATGCTGAGATTAGGCCGTTAGTATTGACGTAAGCCAAAACTTGGGTTCCAGCCACACCATGCTTAGAAATTCAGTCATTTCAAGGTTATGTTGTGGTAGCAGCTGGGGTCAGTGATGATCTGCTGGATTGGAAGATGGGTGGGAAAAAAACTTTTTGGAGCAGTTGGTCCTTGAGCTGTGATTTAAAGAGGAGAAACTTGTGGTTTGGTTGTTGTTCCATAGATATGGAAAAAATCACGTTAAGGCTCAGGGCCAAGAGGGGAAGAAACAGTGGAAGGAACCACATGACAATAAATTTAGTTGGCCTCGAAGGTGAAGACCAGGCTAGAGGAGGAGATGAAAATGGTCAGAGAAGACAGGTCAGTCTGGAAGAAGCTTGTGAAAGAAATACTCAGAAAAAGTGTAGGAAGAGGGAGATTGACAGCAGGCTACAGTTCATTAGAGGATGCGGTTGATACCATGAATGAGGGAAATGGAAAGAGATCAGGAGAGACTTTTGTCATTGTGACCTGATGAATAAATATGGAGTGTATGATCTACTTGAAAACAAGTAAACCACACTGTCGAATGGTTGGATGAGTGGTGTGTGAACACATGGTTATGGAACCCAAGCAGCAAGACACAGGTGCCCCTGATTAGGAAGGTGGTTTGTCAGTGCATATATGCACACACATATAAATAGGTACACATTCACTCATTGCCTCATTTCTGTGTCAGGCACTGCTCTGGTGAGTGTGTAGCAAAAGAGGTGAGATATATACAGTCCTCGCCTCCAGGGGAGCTTGTCACCCAGAGGGTCATTCAGCATATTTTACTTGGTACCTAATGCTGCCAGTTTGCCATGTGCTAGTGGAAGAACTAAAGATTCAGTTCTCAGAATTCTGTCTATCAGGACAGAGAGAATTAAAAGAATGAGCTAGACTGGGGAGGGAGGTAGATGGCTGTTTAGGGTGTTAAGATGTCACTGAATGTTTACAGAATCCAGCATGTTGTGTTTACAAAACTTGGGATTAAAGGGCTGTTACTGATAACCTTGCCAATAGGGTAAAGTGAGACCTTTAAGGGGCCATGCTGGAATAAAAATCCTGGGTCACTAGATTATGCTCAGCAGAAGCTGTGACTGGTTATCATCAGGGCTTTTCCTTTTATTGAGCTGGGAATGCAAGTCCAGAGCTATGGTGACCTGTTCACAGGTAGAGAAGAAAAGTGAACTGCTGACTGCCTTGAGGGTTTTCCTTCTTCTCCTCCACAGGGCATTTGGCGTCTCATGTATAGAAATGTTTAAGACATTTACTGTAAAATCTGATTCCATCCGGAATTCTCTTTGGAAGGATGCTATAGGAGCGTGTAAGTGTGCTAGAGGAGCACTGTGAGGCTTAAATGTATGTATCAGCTTGACAGGCTATAGGAGCAGTTAAATACTATTTCCAGGTGAGTCTGTGAGGATGACTGTGGATGAGAACATTTGAAGTGGTAGACGGAATAAAGCAGATCATCCTCCCCAGGGTGGCGGGCCTCATCCAATCAGTTGAAGTCCAGGATAGAATGCCATGCTGAGAAAGAAAGGATTCTTTTTCTCTACCTGACTATCCTCAACCTGTATATTTATCTTCTCCTATCTTTGGACCTGGACTGGACTTTTCTGGGTTTTAAACCTTTGCTCTCATACTGGAATTGACCATCATTTCTCTTGCCAGCTGCAGATGTTGGTCTTGGCCTTCATAATCACATAAATATGTTCCTTATGGCAAATCATTCCCTCTTTCACCCTAAGTTGATTTGTAGACACTTATGTCTCTTATCGGTCCTATTTATCTGGACTAATAGAGATTTGGGACTAAATCCAGACGAAAACAGAAGAGAACCCATATTGTTGGGTCTGGACAAGGTGCAGTAGTCTGTCTGGGGTGCTAAAGAGCTCTGAACCTAGGAACCTAGGGGTCAGGTGCCAGAGAGCATGAACTGCTGACCCAGCAATCAAATCAATTTAAAATAATCTGTTTTGATTTACTGTAAGGTAATTGACTATGCCGCCACAAGAGATGGGAGCTTTAGGACAGCTGGCAAGATAATTTCTCATAGGAACAGAAAGAACAATCTGCTTTGAGGTTCATGGGGTGACCATCATTGCTTGGGCAGAGGAATCGCTGTGATTCTTGGGGAATGTGGGGCAAGGAGGACTGTAATGAGAAACAGCCAATTGGAGAGATGTGGTCTAATAGTTTAGCATATTAAAGGTAAAAGTATCTTTTTTCTTCATTCAATGAGTCAGTAAAGCATGTTCACCTATAACCTTAAGGCCCATGTGTTCCTTTAGACAATGAAATGTATATTTAGTTGCATATCTCTTTAAAAGCTTCACTTATTCAAGAGGGTGTGGAGATAAAGGAACCTCACACATTGTTGATGGAAATGTAGGTTGGTCCAGCCCTTGTGGAGAACACTGTGGACATTTCTCAAACATTAAAAATAGTTCTACTGTATAATCCAGCAATTCCACCCCTCAGTATCTACAGGGAGACTGCAAAAACCCTAATTCAAAAGGATAAATGCACTGCTATGCCTGTTGCAGCTCTATTTACAATAGCCAAGCTGTGGAAACACCCTGAGTGTCTCAGGACAGATGAGGGGATCAGAGGCATGTGGTGTGTGCACGGTGGAATACTACTCAGCTCTTAAAAAAAGATGAAATCCTGGTATGTGTCACAACATGGACGGAACTGGGGGAAACTATGCTAAGTAAATAAGTCAGAAGGAGAAAGACAAACAGCAGATGATTTCACTCATGGGGAATATAAAGAGACAAAAGCAAAAAAACGGGCAAAACCAAACCAAAGGAACCCTGGAAATCTGACATTAGAATTGAGGCTACCACAGGGGAGGGGGGTGCAGAGGGAATCCCATGGACTGCTGTGGAGGATTATGGGACCTGGTGGTGGGTGTGGTGTCATAACACACGTCTGAAGAAGTGTGAACTTATAAACTTCTGAATCATAAACAGTCTTGTAAACCTATGTTATCTCAGTGAACTATGCCATCAGAAATTAAGAGCGTTACTTGGAAAAGGAAGGACACCCTTGAGTAGGGCAGGCCTCTTTGCAAGAAGCTGGAGAGCCAGAAAAACAGAAGGGTCTATCATTGGATATGTAACTGACTGAAAAAGAAAGTGATTTCAGAATCTCTGAGGGGGACGTGGGAAGCATCAAGAGGTTTCAGCAGCCAGCGCTTTCAAAGGCAAGTCAGGCCAGCCCCTCCGGGAGCTGAGGCATCTCAGCACCCTGGCCCACCCCAGGCTGACTTCCAGCTGCGAAGCTGCAGAAACGCAGATTTGGTCTCCTGACTTCGTCCCTCCACAGCGCCCTCCCGTGGCGGGCTGGGATTCTCCTTCCCTACATCAAGGCGATCTCAATGGAAACCTTTTCTCTGCTCTTTTCTGTGTCATTTAAAAATAAGTAATTCCCAAGTCAGCCCAGAGGTGAAGAAGCGTTGAAAGGACAAGGACACACTCGTCGTCGGCCCATGTGTGGGCCGCGTACAGAGAAATACGCAGATGGGCACACACATCTGTTAGCTGGGGAAATAATGAACTGCTGGAATTTTTTCTGACTGCTAACTGAGGGAGTCAAAGGGCTCTGGAAGGCGCCAAGTGCTCACAGAGAAAATCAGCCTGCTCCAGGGAAGCAGGGAGGGAGAGGGAGGCTTGGAAAAACTGAATAGTGGAGTTTTGGAGCAGGTTGAGAGGTAACAGGAGGGGAAAGATTTCATCTCTGAGGTGGTCCCGTTTTAAATATGTTTTAGCCTTCTTACAGAAAGTGGCTCTCTGTATACGTTTACACACCCGCCTGCCAGCCAGCCCTCACCCTCCTCTGCTCCCTCCTTTTAAAGCCACAGCTGCTCATTCATGGCACTGTGTTAACACCTGGACTTCTTGGCGGGTGTGTGTGTGTCTGTGAGAGAGAGAGAGAGAGAGAGAGAGAGAGAGAGAGAGAGAGAGAGAGAGAGAACAATTTATGAGTTTTGTGGACTAGGAGGCTTTAGTCAGCCAAGAAGATGCTATGAAAGGCAGAAGCTGATAAAATAGCAAAGTGATTCCCTCACAGGAGAGTAGAGAAGGGAGCAAAATTGGATTGTGTCACACCTATGGTTTCACTGAACTCATGGAAAACGAGAAAAAAATGTGTTGTCTAAAAGGTGGTTATTCTGGACCATTCATTGCTGCCAGAGCAGTAGCTGTCTGAGGAGTTAGATGAGCCCTGCTCTGAGTCCGGTGTTCTCTTCTGCTTACCGGCTGAGTGACCTTGGGCAGGTTGGCTAACCTCTCTCAGGCGGAAGTGGAGCATCAGTAAAATGGAGACAAATTGTGACTTTTTCCTGGGGTGCTTGGGAGGACTGAATGGGAAAGAGTGTAAGTTAGGTTAGTGTGAACTAAACTCAATTATTTCTTGACTTGGTGTTATACTACTTTACTATTCTTGACATACTAATTGTTATACTGTTAGAAAATTTTGTTTTAAAAAACTTGTTTTTTTTTTTTTTTTAAATTGAGGTAACAGCACTGTATGTGTTTTAGGGGTAAAGTTACACAATATTGCCACACTGTACTCACCACCATAGCACCAAAAATCTGCCACCATAATTCATCTTGAAGGAGAGGGCAAGCTCTTGCTTGGTCAACTCAGAAAAACTCTTCCTTTAGAGAATGGGCCTGATTTTTACTTTCTTTCATCTAGAGCTCGCCATGACACAATCCTTCAGCATAGAGTTCTGTATTCTACATTGGTTCAAGAGGTCTATGAAATTCCTGATGAGTGAGTGAAAGAGTAATGTAAATACCCAATTACTCAATCTGATGTGGCTAGGTTTGTTATTGTTTTGCATTTATTTTACAGAACATGGAACTCAACAGAAACTACTTCCAAGCAGTTTTTCAATGACAACACAGTGAACAATGCCCATTAATTACCTTGCTCAGATGAAAGATGGATGAGTGATTTTGCTTTTCAGACCTCAAAGCCATATAGATTTGGCAAGGAATGGGAGTGGCCATTACGGCAATCCATTTTTCAGAGGTGACATATTTTTGTATTTATCCCCATTTGTAAATGTCTTCCAGTTTTAAAAAGAATGTAAGGACAAATTCTGGAAGATGTTTTGAAATGTAATTCAGATGTAGTCCGCAAACCCATCCCGTTGGCTTTGCACTTGTAAATACAAGCATATCAGGAATCGGCACAGAGACGTGAATGTTTTCACCCGATGTTGGGTGGCTCTGGTTGGGAACTGTGTACATTAATCTTTTGACCAAATAGCAACATGCCTCTTTTGCACAACTGGGCCCTGTGGGTAACTTCTGTGCAGTGTATTCATAGGAAGAAAACCTGATATTTTAAATTCTCCTCCCTTCCTCTGGGAGGTGGCAGTACACTCAACACAAACCCTTGCTTCTTATACTTCCAGGGCTGGAAAAGTTCTTTTTCAACCGGCAACTGAAAAACAAAGGACACTCTGGTGAACAGTTGATAACTTAGTACAGTTATGCTCAAGAAGTCTTGTCATTGGAGTTAGCGGTTGGCCTCTGGTGGGAATCGGAAATACTCAAAACTCTTCTATCTCCTAGCTCTGGCAGACTTTTTGCTGAACTTTGCTTTTTGGTTAATTCAACGAGAAACTGAAAGAACTTTTAAACCGTGTCCAAGGAATGTATCAAACACCTGTTATGCGAGAGCGCTGTTGTCTAGTCTTGAATGGTGTGTATGGACTAGGACAAGGTTCCTGTCCTTAAGAAATTCACCAAACAAGGAAGTAACATCAGCACTCAGAGGCATCGTACTTCCCTGAAACTGTTAACCCAAGCGTACACAGTAACGAATTCACTGAGGGAGTATGTTTAGTCTTAGCAGCTGCCACGGTTAACCTCTGCTCTGAAATATTTGATAGAGTCCCAAGGAATAATTCACTTGCCATATGGCAGCATCTTCCTGGATGTATAAAGGAATCTTTGATCCGAGCCTTGTTCGCAATAGCGTCTAGGTTATTTGGTGAAGAACATGACAAATATTTGTGTTTGGGATGTCTTCTGAGGAATAATAACTCTCTAGAGGATACTCCTGCTCAGACCCCTCAATAAAAGAGCACACACGTTACTGAAGATGGTTCCTCTCTGCTTAACAAGGTGGCACCTTGTTACTGTCCACAGCTGCTTCTGTTTTCCTGTGGACATTGTGACCCATGGGAAGAGTAGCAGTGAAACTGTGAGATACTCTAGAATTAATACCTGGTGATGGAGACAGCATTCCAGAATGTCTTATAAAAGGTATTAGCTTGCGTTCGTTAATGTAATGACAATAAGATAAAACTGAAGTAAGATTTGACTTGCTGCTTCTTGCTGGGTTCATTACATAGTGTATTAGGAAAACTTTATTGAGTTTTTAGAAGATTGTCTCCCTTTGTCCTTGAATGGCAGATGTGAAAGTTTAAATATCAATAGCTGCTTTGTTTACTGGGTCATAGTCAGGATAAGTAATGGAAAATCAAATTCAGGTCTTCAACAGGTGTCTGATTGTGCTTTCTCCCAAGAAAAGCTTCAGTTTCTCCATAATTCTCATATGGACACTGCCTGTATTCCATACTCATTTTGGTGACAAGGAAGGGAAATGCCAATGCTGACTTTATTTTCAGGACCCAAAATGTCACCAGTGACCTTGGTTCCTGACTTAGCTCTGAATACTCTAGCTGTGTTGTACTCAGGGTGCCTTAGAAAGCATTCTGGGAAAATACAGAGGGGATAGATGGGGGTCTTCAAACTTCAACTTATTTTAGAATTGGGCTTCACCATATCCATAAATATGTCAAGTGTTCAGTTAAGTACCAAATTTCTGTCTGCAGATTAGTTTTTATTTTTCTTAATTCCAAAATACGTATACGAACATGCCTTTATTTAAATTGTCATTGCTTTAAGTCATGTGTGAGCCACATTCACTTAGATTGTCATTTACTAAATAAGCTCAATTATATTTAAATGCTTATTATCTAAAATGGTGTTTCAGAGGTTCTTTCATAGACGATGGCAATGTCATACGCTGAGAATTTCTTCCAAAGATTCTTTTGTTTCCCTGATCGTCCACTCTCATCCTTCATCCTGAAGTTTTACCTTTACCACCACTAGAAGACCTAGGGTATATGACTTAAGGCAATAATTATATTAGCAATGCTTTAGTGAGAGTTGATGGCTGTGAACTCCCTAACTCTCTCTTCCCCCTTTCCTCTCAGCTATGTGTAAGTTGTGAAGAGAAACTTAAAGGTGCCTGTTGCTTCCTTGTGCTTATGTCCAAGTTTTTGCCAAGCTGGTGTTTAAAAACCCATGTAGTTCACATGATCAACTTGTAAAAATTTGGTGCCACCTTACTTAAGATTGAGAGCTCCATGTGGAGTTTTGCAAAATGTGCTTTTCTTTTGCAAGGCACTCCAGATTACTTGTTGATGCAGATTTAGTCAATGCTTAAGAGCTGCTCAACGTTCCTGAGGTGTGAAAGTCATCTTCAGAAAATTCATAACTGAGGCTAAGCATAAATTCTCCTATTTGCTTACTAACAGAGGCTCAAAAATTTTACCAAAATATAAACTGGGGCTGAATAAGCTCAATTTTTGGAATATTCCTCCCAGAAACATTACCCTGTTCACACCTGCGCAGACCAGTCTCCTGTGTTGTGTTTTTTTTTTTTTTTCCAAATGCTCATCAACTTTTGCCACCTTTTATAGTTTCTTGCATAGAGCATCGAAGTGTTTCCTGCACGTGTGTGTGTCATCTTCCCACTGGTCTGAGAGAGACTCAAGGGAAGTCACAACTCTTCTTCTTGTACCTCCTCCCAGACCCCAACTATGAGCTGGCTTGATTCATGGACCATGTGTGGCGCTGTGCTGTTTTCACGCGTGTGCCCTGAGCTGCAGACAGTTAAACAAAGAAGGGAAAAAAAAAAGCTGTAGCAGAAAGATGTTTGTGTTTTCATCTGAACACAGAGGTCAGCACGAGGAGGCTGGTGGTTCTTAAAGCAGAAAGGGGATGGCATGTACTTGACACTCAAGCTGTTGCAACCATCGGCCAGAACGGTGACATCACAGGAACGCAAGCTTCCCCCGTGAAGAGTTCGGGGCTCCCAGACCCAAGCCTCTCTCCTCTGGAGTGTGGAACCTTACACAGGTAGAATCCTCAAGTGCCTCTTTGAGGCTGGCTGTGGTTACCAGGAAGAGCAAACTTTTTCCAGTTTAACTTTATGTTGGTTACAATTACCCTTGGCCTTAAAGTTCCTGGCCCACCTCTTTCCCTTCTTTTCCAGCTCTGGCTGACTCTCTGCACGAAGTTTCTTTAATCTTTTCTCCTGCCATCTCTCTGCTTTTTTTCCCTGCTCTCTCCTGTCCTCACTTCAAATTGGACATATTTCATTTAAAAAGGCTGTCTAGGTAGTTCAGCCAATCTGTTGACTTGAACTTAAATATTGGACAAAATACATTTTAAGTGGTTTTTAACTAAAAGCTAATGTGAAAATGTTGGAATATGTACCAATGTAAACATATTAAATTTAAGACCATGTGCAAATACAGTTTAAAAATTACATTGTGTTCTTTCTACTAAAATCTGAAAGGATATAGATATATAAAATCCACCTTCTGAGTCATGATGTAATTTAGATTATATTTTATTAGACATTCTTTACAAATTTAAAATACTGCTATTTTTGCATGCACAGAGGAAAATCAGTTTGGATAATTATCTTTAGGCATTCATTAAAATCAACCACAAAATAGAGACACTTTATTGTGTCATTTCTCAACATACTTGATATGTATATCTAAAGTGCATTATGTTACAAAAAATATAGTAATTCAGCAGCACCAAGATACATTTACAAAATAAATACATCGGTTGACAAAATAAATTATAGTAAATGTGATAATAATAATTGAATTAGCCTTGGCAAAAAAATATTCACAATGACCAATGTGCAGTTTCATAGAGTGATGGGGGAGACAGTTTTATTCCAATGCATTTACAGTATTTACAGACAATAAATATTTCTAATATTTTCCATATGTCCACTATTACAGAATTCTGCAATATGTCTTCTGAAGGTCTCACGGAAAAGTTCAATGCGTCCTGCAAAGAGAAGGAAGGGAAAGAAGAGGAGAAAATAGGTTAATTCTCCTTGCACATGAACAGGCATAAAATAAGGAACGTAAACTAATGAACACAGAATCACAGTGGAAAGGAACTCGGGATTCTTGTAAATACCTCCTACAGGAGGTGTCGGTGGGACCTGTCTGCCTCACCATAGTCTCAAGTACAGGCAGAGCCTTTCATTCCATCAGATGATCGATGTGGTGAAGAAAGAGAAAGGGCCTGCTTTTCTAATTATACTGTGCTGGAGAAAAGGAGACCCTGTGAGAAGTTTCCAGAGCTGCCAGTTGGCAAGTTGAGGAAGAGAAGGGACAACTATGAGGATTTGGAATTAAGGTTAGGTGGCGTAATCCGTCTTCGCATACACCTTGCTTCGGAGTTTGCTCCCCAGTGAGGTTTTAACGTAGGCAAGCCCAGAGGCTGCTTGAGCTAATTATTTGGCCAGTTTCTTGCTGAGGTACTGGGCTGTTATGGGGATAAGGTGGTGTGATTTGGGGTGAATGTTGGAAGGATGTGTAGGTAAACGGTACAAGTACTGTACTGAATGTTTGGTGATGCTGCTCATTTCTCTAGCTGTCCTTGAACACAAATGGGTGAAGCTATCGTTAGATTTTAGATTTTTGAAGCCAGAACTAATATAGGATCACACTGATTTTTTTTTTAACAGCTCTCGCATTAGGAATTGGGAGAACCTCTTAAATTAGTGAGTAAGAAGCAATTTACTTTGTTTCACATCACTGTATTTGTTACTCAAAATAAATTACCACTTAGAAATGACACAGTTTTTAACCTTGACACACTGGAATGACAGTTTTTGCAGCAGTGTTTTCTCTCTTCCCTCTTTTCTTTGTGTCTGTGTATTCTATTTCAAACAAATACGTACAGGCTTCTAAGGAAGCAGCTACAGAATGGGATTCATGTGGCTGTATCACTGCATTAACAGCCAGAGTGGTGGGCAGAGTTTCACATAGGTGTGCGACCCGGTGTGACAGCAAACTCAGGACGTTTAGGACTTTTATGTGTAGCTCAAAGCAAGAAAAGCAAGTACAGCACTTACGGGGCTTTAATGTCTTAAGGAATTATCTCTTTCCCCAATAATTTTGGTTGGGGTGATAAACTAGCTACCAGTGGCAGGGGAAAAAGAGAATTTAAGGTTAAACTGTAACTGGTAGTGGACGTGAATGGCTATGAACAAAACCAAAAAGATGTTCGCAAAACTCAAGTACTTGTGTTGTATACGGATTGAAAAAAAAATTTTTGTATGAAAAGTTATTGAGTAAATTGAATTTAAGAATAACATAAGCAAAGGGGGAATGAATAGTACTATGAACAATTATTTCCTTAAATGGAAAGAAAGAAAAATAGGATTAAAAGAGGACCAAGGAAAATATCTTTTAATTATATTTTATACCACATAGCCAATTTGCTTGTTACCTGTTTTCTGATTTTCTTCTAACAAAGACAAGTTTTGGAACGGCCAAGTAAAACATAAGCCACGATCTAAAAGTACATGTGTATGTTTATTATCCGTGTGTGTGTGTGTGTGTGTGAGTGAGTGAGTGTATGATAGCACATGAAAAACCTAGTCTTTGGGGATACTGAAAACCTTTTATATCATTTCTAAGTCAATATTTACCAAGGCAAAATGTATGGTCTCAAAGAAATGAGTCCTAGTGTATCTGAGGTCTCATTTGCCACTTGAAAAATTCCAAAATTTAATTTCCAAAATGTAGAGCTACTTAGTATTTCCTGCTGAGTGAGAGAAGCCAGCCCATTTGAGCTCAGTTGTTTCTTTTGAGGAATACTGTATATGCTGTAATAAAGTTCAAGTTGTCTCACCAGACTCACATCTTATAACAGTGCAAAGAAACTAAAGGGAGGACATTAATAAAAGGTTATTTGTTTATAAAATTTTAAGACAGTTATTTTAAAATGATTCTGTTTTGATAACAGAATGTGTGATAACAGTCCCGTGTGAGCTCATCAGTATGCTCCTACATTTCCCCTCTCCTGCCTGCACCTCTGTTGGGTTGTATTGAGAAGGGCCAACATCTGGCCGCCAAACGGACAGTGCTTTCCATGAATGTCCCTCCCAACCCAGGCATGGAAAGGAGAAGCAGAAACTTTTTTTTTCAGTTCTAGGCCTGGATTTGATTAGGCCACTGCCTAATTTCACTAGATCTACTTTAATTTAGGGACAGCTTTGGGATAAGATTTGATGAGTGCTCATTTTCCTTAATTCTCCAGATATACTGAAAATTTTAAAGGAATAAAATTTATTTAAAAGTATACGTTTGTTTCAATCACTTTATATGTATATGTGTGTTTGTGTGCATATATAGATATACGCATATAACACACACACCAGACCGTGGATAAACGGGGGCTAGGGTCTGACAATAGAGAGCTCTTACATGAGTTATAGATGACTACAGTTAGGGTTATAACTTAAAATACACTGCATATGTGCACTGAGCCAGAATTTATAGGGTTGATTTGGTTACCCTTTTAGGTCCTGGGATAGCTGCAGACTAGGTCATTCACTCTGCTAAAGAGTTCTCTGGTGCCACTGCCCTGTGTTGACGAAAGCTTACAGCTTATCCAGTGTAATTATTTCCTACGTAATGCAAATTGATAGTAAATTTTATTAGCTATGTATTGGCTATGTAATTGGTTTTGTCAACTGAACTCAGAGAAATGATGGTAAATGGGTTCACTAACTCACTTTTGAAGCTTCATTGTGTAGCCTTCTCTCTAGTCAAAAGGAGGGATTAGAGCAGTTAAAGGTGCTCTTTCAAAAAGATTAGCTGCACCTGACATTTTTGTTTCCCCCCCCTTTCTTCCAAATCCTACAGAAGTGCTGTACTGAAAAGTGAGAAACATGAAACAGCCTATAAGTGCAAATGCATGGGTCAGGAAGCACCCCTAGAAATGAGGAAAGAACTTCAGTTCTGAGGACTAACTTGCCTTGGATTTCTATTTTATAAAATGAGGTTAGTATCTGCCCCCACCTTTTTTTTACCCCATAGAGACAAACATGGTAGGCAGGCAGGCTGGCAGGCAGGCAGGTAGGTAGATAGATAGACAGACATGATAGGTGAATAAAAGAATAAGTGGATAGACAGATGGGTAGATGGCTAGCAGGCTGGCTGGCTGGATGGATGGAGGATGGCTGGAGGAGGGATGGAGGATGGATGGAGGATGGATGGATGGGTAGATAGATGATAGAATAATCAGAACTAGATCTACAAGTACCAAGACAACATCATGTTGCAGCTTACTGAGTGTTTACTATATGACAAGCATTTATCCCATGTACTAAGCTCATTTAATCTTTCACAGAGGAGGAAAGTGAGTCTTAGGAAGATGCAGAACTTGGGCAAGTCTGTAAACTTTAAATTTAACAGTCAAACCCAGGACTTGCCCCTAGGACTCCGGAGTCTGAGTGGCATTCCTACCTGTCTCTGTGAGCTAGGGTTAAACAAGTCACACAAGTGGGAAGTTTTATTCTTCCTACTGAAATATCCTACAAAAATTCTTTCAATTTGCCAGTAAACAAAATGTATACATGAGAAAAACTGAGCTCTCTCCCAAGCCAATACTTCATTTTCAGACACCATGTTTTTTTTTTTAAGCTGGCTGAAACCAGAATTTAATTTAAATATATTTAAAGTGTGCGTTTAAAATTCGTTATTTCGATAAAAATTAATTTCAACTTTAATTAAATACATGTAATTAAAAATAAGTTACTAAAAAATAAAAAAAGCGAATGGCCTAGAAATGTTTCTGGTAAGATAATGTGCTGTAGTGTTTGTAGCTCCTATCCAAGCCTCTGTGTTCTCCCATAGGTAAACAAAAAACAGAAAGAAATGAAAAATGATGACATTTGCCAAGGTGTGAGTGCAGGAGATAGGTGGCCACCAACTTCTGAAGCTTGAGTTGGAAATGGAGTAACTGAACAGAGAGCTGCAGGACTGAAGTGTTTGGGGCAGAGGGAGGCAGAAGGGAGGGTTCGTGGAGGAGAGAAGTGGCTCCTGAGACCGGCGTGGTCTGCTTTCAGGAGACCAGATTCTGAGCTGCCCCGCCTTGGACAAGCCTTTAAATAAATGCTGGAGTCACTGACGGAGGTAAACAGAAAGGGAGATCTCGGCTTGCCCAAGCCAAGGCGGACGCGACGCGCGGCTGGAGGCCCAGGCGGCCGTGCGCAGCGGGCCGGGCACCTACCGTGAGGGGTGCCCCAGCGCGGTCGCGGCCAAGTCGGAAGGGCGGGCGCCGTCCAGCCCGCTCCCAGCCGCCGCGCCTCGCCAGGCCGACCGTGTCCTCCGCTTCTTCTTCTCCTGCTCCTTGCGTTTCCCGGGCTTGCCTTTCTTTTTCTTGCCGGGTGTCTTCAGGGGCTGCTCTTTGTAGGTTTCCACCTTGTTGGTTTCCTGAGTTAGGTATCTGCCCTCGTCGTCCGACCCAAACCGCACCGGGTGGTTCTTGGTGTTGGGAGCAGGCTTGGAGTTGGGGGAGACCTCCGAGGTAGCTCTGATTTCCGCGGTGTGGATTTCTGCGATCAGGTTGTGCAGGAAGAATCGTCGCCGCAGGTCTTGGATGGACTTGCCTTTGTCATGGAGGAGCTGATGCTCAGACACGGCCCTTTTGCTTTAAAGAAAAAAAATAGCAGGAGAAAAGCGAACAATTAAATTGTGGTCATTGATAGAGGCTGCAAAGACCTGAGGGAAAAGCCCTTTCTTTTTCTAGTTGGTCTGCTGCAGGCCACAGCTGGGAGGGCAATTTGCGAAAGTGGGAAGAGAGAGGCCACCAGCAAGGACCAGGCTCAGAGGCCAGGGTTGGCCTCCTGCTGGGTAGGTGACCTAGATGGGGGCAGGGGTGAGAGTCAGCGACTTCCAGATTCCCTTCTCAATTAATACAGGATCAGTTATTCTGAGAAATAGACCAGAAAGCACTGAGCTGCTTTTCACCTTTTTGAGAGTTCTGATGGGGAAATAATTCCAGAAGTCCTAGTGCCTGCCTTAGCACGCTCATGTATATGGGCACGCACACACACACACACACACACACACACTCTGCTCCCTGATAAGAAAATAATATAATACTGAATCTCAGAGACCAGCATGTTCTAAGAGTAAAAGCAAACAGACCGGGGATGAGGTGAGCAAGCTGTCTAGAAAACCACAGAACAAGCAGGCCAAATTTTAACACATTAGACTCTGGGTTTCCAAAGACTTCATCCAAAAGCCACTGTCAGAGAGTGTGCTTCTTTATGTAAAGTAGTCAGGGACTATATAAAATTGTGCTTTAAGGTTTTATTTGTTGGTTTTTTAGTGTAAAATTTCAGAGGGTCTTATACTTAGTATTTAACTGAGAAATTCACTTTTCTGCTCTTTCTCTGTGACGTATCTGTAGGAACAGATTTTTTTTTTTTTCTATTTAAGCAACCCTCTAATGGAAAATATGGTGGAAAAAAAAATAATCCTGTCCATTCTTTTCACTGGTTCTCTGATTCTGGCTTAAATGCCCATCCATGGATTCCTTTTTCATGCTCTGTGTCTTCACCACATTGAAAGCTTGCACATATGAAGCAGGTTTATCTGGCCTGCGTCAACACTGCTGTTGCTCTTTCCTTCCTCCCTTTGATTGGTGTGTTCCTTGAGAGTACTTGGAAATGTAATCCTCTTCCCGAAAATTCCCTTGAGTGATTTCTACCACTGAAAGTTCTACTCTGAAAAAAACGCTCTTTTTAAAAACTCTTCAATGGTCTTTCTCAGGGCTCCATCCCCAGGGTTCTGCCCCCCTGCACAGTGGATCTGGGTCCACCATTGTCTTATGAGTACTGCTTCTTAGCATCCCAGAATTAACTTGACAATCATAGATCGCCTTCTCCTCACTGTGTGGATGGGAGAGTGAAGTTTGGAGATCACTTGCTCAATGAGAGCAGCCACAGTCAGGGCTCCAGAAACTAGGCCTCCTGATTCTAAAACCAAGATTGCTCGTCCACATTCTGCACCCCTTCGCTGGTAGGATGAAGTGCAAGTTCAGAAACACCACAGGAAGGCAGGGAATGGAAGCCTGCAGTGGGGTCCCTGATAACTCACCCATGGACAGCAAGCTGTGACTCTCCTTGAAGATCAAGCTGTTGCCTACCCCTCCAAGAAGTTTATTTTCATTACTAAAATAAGGACATAGGATTCCTAGAGTTTGGATTACCATGGGGGTAGGGAAGAGGGGGGAAGAGATGAGAGATTGTCTAGTTAGAGTGTGTGTCAAAGGAGCAGACATGAAAACATAGGCTTTACTTCTCTTGACCTTATAGCCAGAATGCCGGCCCCCTTTGGGGATTTTAGCATGTGGACTGACTTTAAGTCCTGTAGCCATGTAGTTGAAAAAAGACATGAGTTAATGGAAAGGAATTTAACAGGAGCCTGGTTGAAATGAGGTATGAAGGATTTGCTCTTCTTCTTGAAGGTGCCACATGTGACCAGATTAAAAATCACTTACTTTGTGGCAAATGCATTCTAGAAAACTTTAATAATTTACAAGTGGGAAGATTTGGTGCAATATATTTGTATTCTCTAATGACATATTTTAAAAGACTAGGACTGATATACTTGGATATTTCATAAGCATTGCGGCGAAATAAGTTCTTTTAGCAAAATGTCACATTAAGACATATTTAGTCTGTCAGTTATAGTATGGGGAACTTTTATTTTTTTCTCAAGCCCAGGCACACCTTCTCCCCATCTGTATTGCCCCCAGATGTATAATTAACATAGCCTCTTCTCACTTAATTCAAAGCCAAAAGCTTTAGTGGGTGCTCTGTTGTAATCATGCCACCACTGCCCATGCCCCCGGGACAGGCACGTATGCCTGTCAGTGAGTCACGGTGCCCTCTTAACTCAAACCCTGCACTCTTCCCAGATGATTTTCCCTTCTCCCGGGGAGTGGAGTAATTCTGTTTTAGAAGAGGCCTACAAAATGGCCCAACTTTGTCCAGTTTAAAATAACACCTCTCTAGGGAGGTGCCAAGATTGCTTTCTGTCTGGAAGGGGGAATTTCCTCTAAATGCTAAATCTGAAATGCTTTTAGATAATTTGCTTCATCATTCGAAGACAGCTGTATTTAAAATATGGAGAAAAGTGAATTTCTGATTGGACAGCTACTTGAGAGGGGGCAGGATTATCATGGCATCTTTATGATCAACAAGGAATAAGGCCCCTCGGAAGTTCTATACATTTTCAAAGTAGGCAGGAACTGACATAAGGATAAATGAGTGGCTCGGAGAAACTGAACAGACAAAGGTAGTGACTAACATTCAAATTCAAGAGGCTTTCCATTCAGACAATTCTGAAATATTTAAGTTGTAAATATGGCTTCAATGATAGTCTGTAACTCTATATGTCTGTAAGCATTACCTAGCACAGCTGTTCACATGGCATATATTACATATCTAAACTCCAGCATGGAAAAACAAGAACAGTAATTCATACTCTCTTTTGATTATTATAAAAAATTGCAGAAATGCAGGGGAAATGCTTAACACAGACAAAAGTAGAGGCTGTCAAAAAGATATAGCTCTTTAGCTTTAAAGAACAATGGTCCTCAAGGGACTTTTCAGGAGGAGATTAAATTTCTAAGGCGCTCTCAAGGAACACAAGGAAAAAGCAGAGGTCTAGAAATTCCTCCTCCAGCCTAGGCAGAAGCAGCAGGCTTGCGCTGCTATGAGGCACCACAAGAAGGAGCCTGGGTTTGAGGAGAAAAGCTGCACATAGGGAGCCGGGGTTAGAGTGTTAAAGTCCAGATGACTCACAGAAGTCCCTTCCAGCCCAAATGAGTCAGTTTAAAGTTATGCTTTTCATTAAGAGGAACAGACCCAGTCTGGCCCCCTAGCATGTCAGTCAGTGATGTTTTAGGTTTCTGAATCTGCCGGGTTTCCTCTCTAACTTACACACAAAGGTAGCCACCTGCTGAAAGCTGTGTTCATCTGCACAGAAGCATGCATAGACCTCACTTTCCAGTCTCCAGCATGCTCATGTTCTAGCTACCTTCAGTGAAGGCTTCGACACTAGCAGGTCCAAAAGATGCACAACTAACTGATCATTACCTCCTTTGTGCGACTCTTGCTGTACTCATTTCTTCCCCCCTAAAAATGAGCCTCCAGTTAGCAAAACTTCTAAAGCAGTTTCTCCTGATACTTGGTGTGAAAAGCAATTGGAGAGGAGTATGGTTTGATTATACGTTAAAATTTCTTTCAAGAAACTCAGTGGCTTTAGTGTAATAGTAGACTGATGTTTTGTCTAGCACACAAAATGTACTGTGCCTTGGCAGAAAAGCAGAAATAATGACTTGTTTTTTTCAACTCCATTTGGCTGCAATAATTTGATGAAACATCTTCATCTACTGATGATTTCAGCCTCTGTGAAAAACCAGGGTTGTAATGTGATGATCTATTAGCCATTAGCTATAAGACTGTTTTGTGGTAGTTTTATAACCATCTGCTGAGTGTGAGTGTTTAACTACAATATTATATTTCACCCACAAACAAAACTATAACAGAGTCTCTGGCTGCTAAATGGTTTCTGATGTTCACTTTGCAAGGTGCAACAAAGAAAGAGTTAAAAATAGACTTTGGGACAACTTAACACTATTTTAATGCCTTAACTATGAATTTAATCATGGTCCATTTACTGTTTCTCAAAAGAGAAAACAGGTATTTCTTAAGCAACTTTAAAGGGAAAAAAAATTGGCTCAGTTCCAATACAGTATTTCTCAGCCAAATAAATACAGTATGTAAGTGTGCTTTTAAGAATTCAGTCCTCATCTGTATTTACATATGGATCTTAAATAATTGAATTTAATATAAATCTAAAAATGAGCAAAAAAATAAGTATTTCTTCAGAAATACATCAGCAAAATGTTGATTTGAAGAGTACAATGCTGCTTTATCTTCAGTACAATGTTCTACACAATTTGCCTTAGGAGATTCATAATAGATTTTCATTTTGCTGCCAAGGTTCAGACATGTCTAAAGTAATTTCATTTAAGGATTTTCTGCTCTAATTAATAATAGACCAAGGGCACATATGAAACAGTTGCCTTTCTGTACCCCCTTGGGAATTTATAAGGAAGCACCAGGAACAGTACTGTAAATACTAGATATTGCTCTCTTTATTGTCAGTGTAAAAGTTCTCTTTAATTCCTTCTCCAGAGGCAAACTCCTCTCAGTTTTCAAACTCTATGCCTTGCCCATCCCCAGCAGGGAGCAGCTTCAGGATCACCCTGAGGTGTGTAAGACACATGAATGAGCTGTGTCCAACAGATAATTTACATAGTGAAACTCTCCCACCTTTTCAACTTCAGTCAATACCTCTAGCGACATTCGTCTAGTGGCCTTGGAGGTATGATTATTTTAAAGTCAAAATTATCCAAATGAGAGTGCCGAAAGACAAGTGTTCAGTCTACCATGCAAATATTGAACTCCAGATGAAAGAACTGTTAGCAGGCATTCCAAGGGAAAAAAAGTTTCCACACCTACGAGTCCTTTGAGATGGAGCTCTCTAGCGTCCCCGAAGGTATTGATACTAACCTTGGCGTGGCGCCACCTGCAAAGTTTTACTACTTTATTATATAATATGCCTTCATTATGTAATGTGGTCCTACTTTATATGCTTAAAATTATGTCATTCATAATAAAATTAGATGGAAGGTTTTCGCTTTTCACACAGCAGCTGCCACCCACATTCGATCTGTATACAAGCGCGCACCGAGGGACCTCTGTCCCCTGCATCCCAAGGCTTCCTCCTAGCTTTCCGGGCGTCTCGGACGGACCTCGGGGTTTCTTAAGCCTTCCTGGGTCCTGAAAGTGACCTTTTTATTTCAGTACGGGCAGCGGATCTTTGCCCAGAGGAGCTCTGTAAAAGTCTCCCTCTTACGGAAACTCCAGTGAAATGTGTCTCTCGCCTCTCTGCCCTGGAGGTTCAGCCAGTTCTCCCGCCACGGGTTTTGAGGACCCAGCCTCGTATACCCCTCTCCGCGTCTCAGGTAGCGGGATCTCGCGCTGGCCACCACCAGAGAGGAGCATCCGTGACCGCAGGGAGCCCTCGGTGGTGCACCAGCCAGCGGTCCTTTCGCCCACCCTCCCCGACCCTCACCCGGCGCCCTGGGGAGGCCCGGGCACTTACAGCCGGCGGCCGAGCTCCTCCACCGAGCGCCCGCAGGAGGGCACCGAGTAGCTCAGCAGGAACACTGCGACGCTCCACTGGTGAACCAGCCTCCGCAGCATCGTCCGCTGGCTCTCGAGACCTGCAACAGAGAGCAAAGGGGTCGAAGTGTCAGTCCGGAGGCCGCATCTCCTCCCCGCACGGCCCGGCTCCGTTAGTGTGCGCTCACACGGCCTTTTCAACATCCTTTTCAACATCTCCCAAGTTGCAAAGAAAAAAAAAAAAAACTTTTTCTGGAGCCTCTCAGCACTTACTTATTTAGGAACCAGCTACTCCAACTGTGCCTTTTCCAAACCACACAGGCAAAAAGGACCAAAAAGGAAAGAAAATCGGAGACGCTTCCCCTGAAATAATAACCCAAATGAAATGGTTTTCTATATGCATCAAGGATGCGGCGCGAGTTTACACGGCTCCCACCGCACGGTCTAATGGTCTGGCCGCAGTTCTCCAGGGTGCGTGGAGCAGGGCTAACCCCTTCCCCAAGAGAGAGGACAGTTTCCCCTCCGAAGTCAGCTTCTGTGCGCGCTGGGCCGCCCGGTTCCTGAGCCACTTGTAGCGAGACCCACATATATATATATATACATAGCTGTCTGTCTACCTCCTCTGGTGGGCTGGCTGCTTCCGGAAAGTTGATTCCACACACCCTGAGAACAAGTTTCAAGTGCGTGTGTCGTCGATCAGGAGGGCCAGGTGGCCGCGAGGGCGGGCTCGGGGCGGAGGGGCGGCGGAGCGCGGCGCGCCCGTTTCACTGGCAGGGAGGCATAAGCTGGACGGGAGGCGCAGGTTGGAAGCGAGTGCAAAGCCGAGCGGAGGAATGTTCACACGCTCCGGGGCAAACCTGCCGGAGAAGTGAGGAGTCGCAAAGAGGTGGCGCCCTAGGAACGCGCGCCGGCGAACGAAGGAGGGCGCGGGCTCTTGGAGGGGGGGGCGGGGGCGGCGACAGGCAGCCGAGCGGGCCCGGGGGAGCCCGGAGCTGGAAATGCGATGCAAGTGCCGGCGCTCCCCGCCGCCGTCGGCTCCCAGCCCTGCCGAGCCCCACCCCGGAGCGGGCCCAGTGGCTCCTTCATGGGCGGGGGGCGTGAGACCCGCCGCTCGACCAGTCCTGTCAGGCTCGGCCCTAGCGCGGACAGAGAGCCTAGGCCCCCGAGGTTCCGGAGGACTGAGGACGACCCGGCAGCCGCCTCCTCCGACTCCCCGCCGGACACAAGGGCGCCGCGGCCACCGGGGGCGGACTGGCGAAGGAGGAGGCCGGGGAGCCCGGCCGGGAGCGAGGGCGCCGGCATCCTCCGCCTGCCTGGAAGCTGGGAGAGCAGAAGGGAGCAGCGAGCGGGGAACCCTCCTCCCTGGCCCTGGCTCCGGACAAGCCGAGAGCTTTACTGGGAAGAGTAAAAACGCTTTAGACTCCAGATCGAGATGGCATTTCTGGCTGTCTCAGAACAGCTGAGGACCTCGGGAGCAGGGCCAAGAAAACCCAAGCGCACCGCGACCCCGGCTTGGAGCTCGCAAGGGACCCACACTGTGCGCACCCCACCGGCTCTTTCCCCCTTCGGCAGGGGTGGAAGTCACCCTTTCCCCGAGAGCCTACGCCGTGCCCCCCTCCCGCCCCAGGCCCCGGTTACATATTCTAGAAGGACTCTAGCCGTGTCGCTTCAGCCCGCAGATGCAGCGGAAGCACCACTGCATGCTGCTCTGCTTCGGAGAAGCGAAGGGAAAGCAGGAGAGTCTTCCCAAAGCTGTTGGGCGGGGAAGCGAGACTGCCGTGAATTACTGGGCAGTATCAGCTGGGAAAGGATTGCAGCGGATGTGAACGCCCGCCCAACCGGCTCCTCTGTCTTTTCTGCAGGGAACACGGGCGGTCCATCAGGGGATGTTTGTCTTCTAGGCTATCCCCCTGGTAGGTTTCATTACTCTCTCGAAGGCTAGTGGGGTGCAGAGATTGGAGATGATGCAGCGAGCCTGACCTGTATCAAGTCTGGCTTTCAGGCTGGTGCTCCACAGATCTGAACGAGGGCGAGGGAAATAGCGCCCCCTTACCGACCCTTGCTCAGCTTGCCTCCCCTCCCCCCTCCTTAACTGCAGCCAGCTAACTAGCATTGTGCCGCCGCTTGCTTTGGTTTGGGGTTACTCGTTTTCAGAAACGGCTGACTCCCTCATCTGATTACTTTCAACTCCATGCTTTGAAAAACTTGGCTTACAACAACTACCAAAAAAAAAAAAATCTCAGGGAATTTCCACAACTTCCCTTAAAAGTTAGACCTGTTTGCATGGCATGAAAAGACAGTATCAACATTCAGAAATATCAACCTTTGAACCTCTAACACTGATTTATAATAAATTCTTTCCAAGAAGACGCAGGGACCTTAATGTAAATCGTTAGATCTGAAGGGGAAATCTGTAAAAGAGGAGATAACAAACGACCCATTTAACAGGAGCAAGTTGTTTTAAGGTGAAATGATAATATTTGCTGCAATAACAACGACAAAGGTACTTAGCCAAATTTCAAACTACCCAGACTTTAAAATGACAACCCTCCTCCCCCAATACAAGATTAAAGACAAAATCAGATTGAAAATATTAAGTCACTCATGCATGCTGCAAATAAATTCATTATATTCACAGAACTTACAAAGACTGGCATCAATAGGTAGCTCTGATTTATGTTGCTCTTTCTACTAATTAAATAAAATTGAGTCCTCCTCTCCCCCACCCCTCATCTTTTTTCTTTTCCCACACACTTTTCTAGTGTTAATGGCAAAATATCTATCAACTATTTTTAGAATTTCCTCTCCTCCACAAAAAGAGAAAATATGGAGAAAGGAAAAATAAATAGCCTCTATATACTTGGAATACCATCGTTTCCTCATAATTTATGACTTCACCTTTTCCTTGATTTAGTCTTCTCTGTTCTTCTCGCCAGAGGGAGATCTTTTCAGTAGTCTATTCCAGAAATTATCTTTTTGTGTATTCTTCAAAAAAGTAAATATAAGTCTTAAATGAACTAAAAACTTTCGTCAGGAGCCTTTTCTATTGCCACTCAAGGTAATTATTAGAAAGCAGTTACCTCTTTCATAAGCTGCCCACCCTGTCTGTTCCCTCTAGCAGAAATCCTCCTCAATATATACCCACGTCCTGATTTTTCACCTTCTGGAGGGGATATTTTCTGACAGTGTAATCTAGTTCCCAATCTGATTGAATCACCTCCTTGATGATGTAGTGAACATGTGACTCCAAGTGAGATGACTCCACACTTGGAACCCAACCTTCCCCCACCTCCTTGGGTTTAGGATTTCAGCAGTGCTAAGAGAGGCTGACATTGTGCTTAGGCCCTGATATCAAGTAAATGCACCTTACCAAATGGAAGGGTTGGGAGGCCTGTCTTGAACCTGAAGTCTTTCCGTATGAAGACAGTTAGCACTGTGAGGTCTCCACCTATGTGCATACCTGGCCCATGAGCCAGCCCAGACTTACCTGCCCACCCCGTCTGTGTCAGCATGCTGTCCCATTTGATAAAAGAGACTACTGAGATTTCCAGTGCACTTTTACTCATAAATTCCTGTTTAAATAACCAGTGATGTGCATCTCCAGGGATATCTTCTCTGGCAATTTAGAAAAAAATAACTAGCATTTATGTTTAACTTCCTTTTTTCCCCATTTTCCTCTTCAGTGCAAACAACAGACAAATATACAAAACAAAACAAAAAAACCCTGTAACTCTTTAGATATTGCACCTGGGCTCAGGAATTCCCTTATGTTATTACCAGTAAGTGTCCTGATTTAACATTTGCCAATCCGTAGCTCTAAAGCCATCTCTCTCAAACCCTATGAAACCAAACCACTAAACACATCCTTTCTCTTCTCCAAACTTTGTCACTGTTTACATGTGGAAATTTGCATACTTGACTCAAGTAACTTTATGGTTTCATTCCTTTAGAGATTTTCAAGGAGGCTATTGTCAGCTGATCTCAGGGTATCAAAAAAAGAAAAAAAGGATGTAATTTCAAGCAGAGATAGGAAAGGGTGTGTCTCATTAGTGAATCTCTTTGTAGTGAGCCGAGGATAAGACTCAAACAGGAACTGTCTTCTTTCTTTGGGGTCTGGGGGCAGGGCAGGCTGCTGCCATCTGGAGGAGCAGCCTGAGGTAGATGCCTAGACTTGCCGGTGGCATTCCCTCCTTGGAAATGTAGGTCTCACCCCATCCTTACCCTTCCCTACTTCCTGGGCAATGCTGAGCTTTCTCTAAAAAGGTTCAGAAAGCCCAGGAGTGAGACAATTTTCTCCAGCTAGATCCAAGTCTATGTGAACCAAGCTGGTGTTTAGGAAATGAGGGTCTCTAAGAGACACCAGTTCTCCAAGGTGAAGTACTTGTCTACCTTACAAACCTGTGACTTTCAAAGCATGTCTTCTCATTAGGGATTGTGTATTCCTGTGTGTGTGTGTGTGTGTGTGGGTGGGTGGGTGGGTGGGTGGGTGGGCAGGAGGATGGTGACTGGGATAAATGGATGTGCACCACTAAGTCCTGATCTCTTACGCAGTCCTGATCTGCTTGTCACCCGGTGCACTTGACTGGGCTGAGTCATTTAATCATTTGTTTCCTGAGTAGGTTGCTCTCTACTCGTAAGACACTGTATGGGGAGTTTCAAGTCCCTTTTGGCTCAGATGACAAGCCTTGCATTTGAAACGCCTCCCCAGGTGGGGCCACAGAGTCTTCCTGTGGAAGCCCACCTTCCCTGTGGCCCTTTCTTGAGCTTGGGCTTCTGGGAGGCCAGACCCACATGTCACTCACTGGGAAGCAGTTTACCTGTGGACACCATTCTGTGCAAAGCGGCCAGCTCCAAAGGCAGCATGTGGTGTGTGACACCAGCCTCTCAGGCAGAAAGACGCCAGACGCCCACACGCAACCAGGTACTGGGACTGTTTTGCTTTTAACTGGTGGCCCTGGGTCCTGCCTGCACTTACTGGGATTCTTGTGAGAAATGGAGCCAGGGAATCTGTATTTCCTGGGGTCTCTTGGCCTTGTTGTGTGTGGCACAGGAAAGGGGGAGGGTGTGTGACTCCTGGGGCAGCAGTCCTGGCAAGAGGCAGGTGGGTACCTAGGTAATCTTGATCAGCCTCCCATCTCTCCTGGTGACCTGGTGACCCATCCTAGAAGGGACCCCCGCTGGGCTCCTGAAGATCAGAGGTCTGGTGGAAAGTTCAGAGGCTTAGGAGCACAGTGGGGGGAGGGGTTCTAGCTGCTTTCCCTGGCTTTTCTTTGGGTTTTCCTCCCCCAAATCTGGACTGATTGCCACACAGAATCTCTTCTTCCCGGAGAGGTAAAATTGGAGCCTTTACCCCATCCCAGCAGGCTGAGAGCATGGTTTTGCACCCCTGCAGTCAGACTCCCAGCCTGGCAACCCCTCCTCCCAGGAAGACCCCACTCTGGCTGCAGGAGAAAGGACCTTTGGAAACAGTGTGACTCTGGAGGACAGGATGGGGGCATGAATGCACTTTCTCTGGCGGGGGTCCTCCCCTCCCTTCTCCCTCCTGCTCAGCCTATGACTCAGGGGTAACATAAGCCCCTGGCAGAGGTGAGGGCACGTCCTCAGTGGGGGTGCCCAATATATTTCCTTCATCCCCACCCAGTCTGGACCAGGGCTGATCCCGGTGGGGACTGGGGGTGGGGGGGTGGGGGAGGGTGGGTTGGTGTGTGTGTGCAGGAATGAGCCCTTCCTCCTGAAGCACGCTGTCACTCTCCCACAGAGCCCCCATTCCTCCACCCCTGCCCTTTAGGTTCAGCTTGCTCTTCGGAGCAAGCTACTTCATTTAACCCGATCCTCAAAGTCAAGGCAGGCAGAGGGGCAGAGGGGCAGCACAGGCGGGGGAGCAGAGGAAATGTAAGAGCGTAGAGCCCTGTTCTGTGCCCGGTGTCTCTGATTCTTAGAATCCGGTGGCACCTTCCAGGACTGACGTGAGAGCAAGAGACGGTGGTTAATTCCTGGAGCCCCCACTGTCTATATATAGTTACTTCTGCTTGCAGTTGCGGGTCGCCAGCGGGGGTGTAGACTGAGGAGCACGGGGCATTTCTCCAGGGTGCAACATCAACCTCGCTGGTGGCTCGGTAGAGTTTGTGAGTTTGTGAACCGCGGAGCTCGCTGGGGGAAGCCAGTGAGCTGTCCATGGTGGTTGAGTCTCCTGGACGTGCGTGCGCGCGGCCCCAGCTAGGCGCGGACCCCCACCCACCCCGCTCCGCCTGCCTAGGCGCCCCAGCCTGCCATCCGCCCCACTGCCTCGCTCCGGGCACCTGGCTGGACGTGTTCTTTCGCACAACTGCAGGCGCGCTCTCCGCTCTCCCCGAGGCAGGATTCCAGAGATAATCGGGAAAACGCCAGGGTCGAAATTGTGGCTTCCCTCCCAGATCCTTCCTAAAGGTGTCTTTCCCTCCTCAGGCACCGTCTCGAGTGCTTTAGAAAACATCTGTCCATCCAGCAGCGGGCCTCCCTCCTCTAGTCTAAGGGTCTTTCTCAGAAGAGGGACAAGCAGCAGGGACACCTGCTGCTCTTCTTGTTTCTCAGGTTTGCTAAGTGCGTCTGGGGCACTGAGCTGGGGACTGACCACCGTCGTCGCTTTAGGCAGCCTTGCTTCCCACCCTCATGTCCACACTGGCGTTTCTTGAGTGAGGAGACTGCTACTGGGAGATTGGCAGGTGTCTTGGGGATTTCTTAGGGCGATTATGGTGACTGTAAAATATTCCTGGGAGGACCGACTTCGTCATTTTGCCACGCAGGGTCCCCGAGGGTCTGGTTACAGAGGAGGAGACCAAAAAAATTACTCACAGGACCTCTCTCTGTGAAGTCCAGTTCCTCCAGGTGTGATATATTCTTACGAAGCGTTTATTAACTTAGCGAAGCTCTTCTGTGTGTTTTAAACAAAGATGTTTTGCCTTTTATATTATCAGTACATTGTGCCTTTTTGTCTTTTCATTTCTCTTTGGAAGAAAATTAATAGCTATTCTTTTTAGTTCTGAAGAAAGCAAAGACAGAATGCTCACCACTATCCCTATACCCCCTCAGCTTTACGCTCATCCTGCTCTCCTCACCTCTGCTAGTTTCAGTTCATTTATCAATGTCCACCAGTTTATTTTTAGTTTTCGCTGTTGGTTATCCGCTTTCCCCCCTCATATTACTCATATGTGAAATCATCCAATATTTGTCTTCACCTTTCTGCTAACTTCACTTTGCCTCATTCTTCCAAGATCCTTTACTGCAAATGGCAAAAGTTCACCTTTCCTTACAGCTAAATAGCGTTCATGGTGTGGACACATCACATCTACTCTATCCAATCTTTTATCAACTTAGGTTGCTTTCACACCTCTTAGCTCTCGTGACTAATGCTACAGTTGTCTTTTAATTTTCCTGGCAATTTCCCTCTACTTATTTCTATTAGAGAGTCCTCCACCATCTAAATAACAGTTTTTCTTAAATATTACAAAAAACTACAAAACATGATATAAACATTTACAACTCATTTGCATTTTGTTCTCGTGACTAATGCTACAGTTGTCTTTTAATTTTCCTGGCAATTTCCCTCTACTTATTTCTATTAGAGAGTCCTCCACCATCTAAATAACAGTTTTTCTTAAATATTACAAAAAACTACAAAACATGATATAAACATTTACAACTCATTTGCATTTTGTTCTCTTATTATGAAGATGTATGCAATTAACATCCAGGAACACAGAAGCCTTGGTAGGTATTTTTTTAATAGCAGCCTGGAAAATATTCTTGCTGCTTTTATCCATCTTTCTCACTATGAATGTGGTACTTTAAAAAAAGCATGTGTGCACTTGTAAACAACTTTGAGAATTCCCGATGCCAAAACGAAGTATTATGACTCTGATTTTTCATGGTTTTTTCCTCTCAGTTTCTGGATCTATAAAATAAAAATAGCTAACAGGGAAAGATGGACTGTTTCTCTATATTCTTCTAAATTCTTTCTAAATATTTTCCCAAGTCAATAAAATTGATATAAAACATTTTACTTTTCCTTTCTCTATTTACAAATACTAATGGGAGAAAGCCTAACTCTACCCATTTCCTCGTAAGAACTTAATTAGCAATATACATTATTTTAGAAGTTTAGTTTTGTTCTATGAATTCCTTGGAAGCCAGTCTTCTGCTGTACGTCACTGTGCACTTTATACATTTTTAAAAAGTGCTAGAAATAGATTTCATTCTCTTGTTCTCTTATCTGTTCATCTAACTTAAGGAGTTCCCCTTCTACCCACTCCTCCTGTCTTATCAGGTTAGCATTTTCCTCTCTCCCAAAGCATCTTCCTCTTTCCCTTTCAAGCTCATCTGATTTCCTTCAGTTTCTTATCTTTTTTTTAAAAGTTTCCCAACAGCCTCTTTATTCAATTTTTAAGATCTCATTTTGTCTATTAGATTTGATCAATTTATTAGGAGGTTATGAACTCACTGAGCAGTTCTGTTCGAGGGGCCAGGAAGTCTTTTTTACTTTTGAAAGGAAATCATTCAATTGATATAATTTTCTGTGAGCTAACGAAGAGAAACTGTCCACCCATGTTTTGTTTGTGTCCACCTGCTCTTCCGATGTGCTCAACTGTTACAGGAGCTGAGAGCAGTTATTCTGAAGAAACCTAAGAGTCAAATTGAATCGCAGTTCTTTACACACAAACTTTTGAGAAACAGGAGCACATTGTTAATTTTTTTTTTAAGATTTATTTATTTATGCATACAAGCACTGGGGTACAGGCCAGAAGTGTGGGGGGTGAGAGGATTCACCACAGAGAGCAGGGAGCAGA
>JAGFMF010011752.1:35832972-35853365 GCA_019455555.1 Galemys pyrenaicus | reverse complement strand
CTCCCTGGCCGGCAGCAGGGATCGAACTTGTGCTGCAGTGGCTGCGGTTTGCTTCATAGTGCGTTGCTTAACCCACTGCGCCACCAGGGAGGCCCTGTTAATTATTTTTAAGCCTTCCTCCAAAATTCACATGTAAAGCTCTTTGATCTCCTACTGGGACTCTTTCATAAGCTCATTCTTTTAAAAATCATGCAGGATTTGGGAGGGCAACCTCTATCTCATCTGTCTCAGAAGTGTCTCTCCCCTTAATGCTGAAGGCATGGTGTTACATGCTCTCCGGGGGAGATTTCCCCTTCTTTTCATTTGCATTTCACAGAGCCAAGTAATGAGAGGGACCGTGAATTCTCATTGCATTGTAGTATGTGGAGATCAATTATTATGTGGTTGTACTTATGTTAAAAAATTTAAACTGACCTTAGTAAAATTTTGTTGCACTTTGCTCTTTTCTTTCTCATCCTGCTAAGCTGTTAATTATACATCAAACTGCCAAGAATGTTTAAAGGTTAAAAAAAAAAAGGAAGCCACTTTTTGTGAAAAGTATAAAAAAAATTTTTGTCCAATAAACACAGGTCACATTCTTTGTAGAGCTCTTTTTAATAGGCAAAAATGTACATGCCTATAGCAATTAAATTGCTCTTTAAAAGACCTGTGATGGCCTTAAATGGAACAGCAACTCAAGTGTGGTTGATACGGTTCCAAAAAAGCCACATTTGAAAAAGAGTTTCATTGTCGAGGTGTACGAAGATGTACTTGTAGTCTATAATACACATTCTGGGCATCAGAACCCCATTTTCCCCTCATCTCATTCCAACCCAGGTGTGGCAAAACCAGAGACAAGGATCAAGGTGAGTCTGAGGATTTGCAGGAAAAGGACTATGTAAGTATATTGAATAAAGATTTTTAAGGTCTTTCCGAAACTCTTAACAGTCGAGAGCATAGCCTATTTGCTGTGTAGTGCAAAGTGTCTCCACGGCTATCTCACTAGAGCTGCTGACATCATTAATTATTTCCTTTAGAGACTGAATGGAGATCTTGTATATTCTCTGGCACAGGCAGGACAAGTTCAGGTCCAAACTAATACCTTGAGCTGATTTTAGCTAACAGAACATCTTGTTGTATACCCAGGACTGGAAAGACAAATATTACAGGAGGCTATGATACTTCCCAGCCTCAAGGAGGCTGACACACCCGCAATATGTAAACAGTCACTATTACACTCTATCAAAGAGAGATTACATTTCATTACTCCTAAGCCAAACTGGGAAAATTAAAAGCCAGAGAACACACCAACCGCCACTGAACACACAGCAGACTACTTTTAAAAATCAATATTTTCCACTAACCCTTAGAGGTAAATTTTTTTATATCACTTTACTCTGTGCGATTAGTGACAATCCTTGAAAATTAGTTATGCAACTGAACAGACTTGGTAAAATAGACTGGAGTCTGAGTAATGCCCTGGGTTCAAGATTGATGACATCTGCTTTCTATTTCTGTCTGTTCATTTGTTCACAGGCGCATCCTTCATAATCATCACAGGTCTAGTGTCCTGCTCTCTAATGGGAGAACTTGTCTTGATGACCCAAGTAGTTTTCATTTAAATGCTGCACTTTTGTACACGTGGAGAGGAGTGAAAAGTACATTGGCAGAATGCCAGCAGACTCACCCCTGAACAGCACCCTTCAGCACCTGACTGAGCCACACTCTGGGGTAAAATAACAATGAGGAAGTTGTTCCGTCTTAGAACTTTGAAGAATGAGCTAGGATAGAGAAAAAGGAAGGAAGGAAGATGAAGGGGAGACTCTAGGAGAAAAAAGAGTAGGGAAGAATGTAAGAGAGACGGTAATAAAAGAAGGGTGAGTTAGTCTATCACTAACCCGTACCCACCTCATCTGACTTCCCATTGCCCATTAGACAGAGCAAGGTAGTTTTCTTTTTTTACCATGTTAACCTGCAGACCCTTTTCGAAGAGGATGAACTGTACTGTTTGCTGGCTGAAGCTATCTCTTAAGTTCCTTCACATATTTAGGGAGAGTGGGGCAGGAAGTCCCTGCAGATCTGGACTTGGGTAAACCCTAGAATTCAGCTCCAGCATAGAAGCCATCCTGTCTAATAGCCTTTTCATCATCTAAAACTTTTTGATTCTTCACTGTGCACCTAACACCTAATCTCCTTATGAGAAGACTAGTTTATCAAACGATCTTATCTATCTAGTTCATACTCCAGTGTCTCACGAAGTCTATTCTTTTCACCCGACTATAATTTTACTAAATTTTCTTCTTGGTGGTATCTTCAGAATATCCTAGATGTTACCCACATTCAAAACAGATATCTACAAATAGCATTGAGCTTCTGAACTGCGAATTATGTTAACTTCAAATGGCATAATTGCACTCACAAGACTGTGACATTGCTTTTCCCACCTAGGGTAAATTATTGTTAGAATGGAGATTTGAATTTGAATTCAGTTTTGTCTGGTACTTGATTGCTTCTCTAGAATGATGCAGGCTCTGGTTGCTATACCTCACATCCACTTCCTGGTAGTTTATTTGGTTGATGCGACTGGTTAGGCAACTATTGCCTTCTCTCCCCACCCATGTCAGTTCCTGAAAGTCTTGCCCTTACCTGAAGAGATTGAGAGGGTCTGTCCTTTGATCCAAGACTACTGAGATGCTAAACATCTTTGCTGAAAAGAAACCATAGGATGCTATGGTTCTACAGACCAAAATAAAAAGAAGGTCATTCTTTTTCTGCTGATTGCATGGTCTTATTACCACACTACAGAAATAGCTCCAGAATATTAGAACTTTATCTGGTAATCTTATATTAACTGAGCTGCTTTATGGTGAGTTATGTTCTGGGGACTTTAAAGAAAGTCATATGCATTGGAACATATTTTCTCTTTTCCCTCAAAATCACATTTGAGCCTGTCCCTCTCAGCTTATGTTAAGGGAAATAATATATATTTTTAAAAGTCATGTGAAAACTATGTATGTGAAATATGTGTAAAAATATGCATCTTTGGGAAATTGCTATACAGTATACTACCACTTAAGTTGTTGTTCATCTACTATGTTTAAGCCCTGTATAAAAAATTAAATACAGCCCATACAACGGATCTATATTTCTTCCTTTATTGCTTAGACTACATTCTTAACCGTTTTATTGTAAGAGGCGCCACATCATTTTTGGAAACAAGCAGGTCCAAGAAGAAATCTAGTATGAAGTTGAGATGTAAATTCAGTTCATTTGTTCATTCAGTCTTTCAACAAACCTTTCTTGAATCCATACAAGGTTGGGCACAGGTGCCATGGTAGATGCTAGAGTCACACTCATGATGTGGATGTGCAGTTTCTCCACAACTGTGAATCTTTTTTTACTTCTTGTTTGCTAACTGTTTGACTCATATTTTTATTATAAATCTTTGGCTTTTGACACACTAAATATTTTACTGACATTGATTAATGTCTGTTTCTTTCCATGAAAATAAATGAAAACTCCGTGAAGGTCAAGATTTTTGTGTTTTTGTTGGATCTGTAGAACCTAGAACCATGCTTTGCACAAAGAAGGAAGTGAGTCAGTCTTTCAAAGAATAAAAGAGTGAATGAAGTTTAAAAGATGCCAGTATTTTTCTCCTACATACACATACTAGTACAAGTATATATGTGAATTTTTCATCGGTAAGACAGATTCCAACTCTTAGTAATTTTCTTCATGATTACCACTTATTGCTTTATATCAGTAAACTGAAGGATTACTGATAAATAAAAATGTTACATTAAATATGATAATCTTTTAAATTTCCTATGTAATAATCAGTTAGGCTTGCCCAGAAAGGAATTATTTTTACCCTCAAAGGCAGGTCCTATTTTCATTCCTGTGTGCATTATACTTTACCTCCCAGACACAATTAGAATGGTATCTATTATCAGATCATGCAGGCAAAGTGGAGAAAAATTATTTTACCACACCCCAGTGAGGATTTCTTCTGTTAATGGGAAAAGCCGTCTATCAGGCTATAGGCGGTTCCATCACAGCTGAATCATTAATCAACCAAAACCTGGTGCATGTCGAACTTGTCTTTTTTTGAAAGTAGGTAAAAAAAACCATTTTATTCTCGTGGTAGGTGAGTGGGGCAGAAGATTATACCTGAGTCAGTTCCATACTCCTTTCCCAGATTGCCACATTCCATTGTATAATAATGTCTGTAATTGCATTTTTCTGTTATTGTTTAACATTTCCCCTCAAATGACCTATTGCAGCTGTGCTTAAGGGCTACCTGTTTTGAACAATGGCCCTGGCAATGGCCTTCCACGTCACTACTGAATTGCAGCTGAATATATTTGCAACATAATTTAGAAGACTGCAGAATGATAGTAAAGGCCTAAAATGAGCCCCATCTACAAATACTCTTTCTTATAATCCTGCATATTATCTTTCATTAGCGTTTCAGGCGTCTGTCAAGTCTGAAACCTTATTATTGAGTTATTTTCCAATTCCCTAAGGAAAGCTTATTGTGTGGTCCAGTAGGTTGAACCCAGGCTTCCACTGCCATTAAAGACACATCACTGTAAGACTTGGAGATCAGGTGCTGTCTGAACACTCATCCTAGGACCTGGCCTAGAGTTCTTGGCAGGAAGAGTGTTTGTATGAACTCCATCTCAAGCTCTCTAAGAAGCTTTTGGAAGAAGCATTTTCGAAAGAGGGCCAAGGGCACTTTCATATTAGGAACTGGAGATGATCAAGTGATGTGACCTTAAGTGCTGCTTTTTAAAGGGACATCGGGCCACTCTGTTTAACTAGGTATCAGACTCTTGATGTAAAGGAAACACTCAAATAATGTGAGGGCCAGCGGATGTCTAGCTTGGACCCGGACCAGCTCAGGGAAAGCCGAGTTCCTCAGCAGTTCCAGTGGGAGAACTATCCCTAGGGCCACTCAGCCAGCCTTCAGCTCCTCATACCTCCAAGTCTTTTTCACTATTTCTGGTTCCTCAGATCCCCGCAAGGCTCCTCAGAGAACCAAGACTGTTCTCTTACATTGACCCAGAGAGACACAGACAGGAAGGCAAAACCCCAGACCCTAAATAAAGAGAGGAGCTCCTGAACTGTAACTTGTTGGCTCCTGAGGCTTCTGAGTCTCACTCTATTTGTTTAGGCAATGAGGGCTATCTTGTCATGAATGTGAACTGGCAATGGGGGCAGTGGAAAGAGTGAATCAAAGGTCTTGATTTTAGGCTTGGCTCTTCCTTTTACTATTTGGTTTAAAGACAGAGACTCTCAGGGTCTGAGTTTACCAGGCTGGGGGGTTGAGGGAATGGGTAGCCTCACTCTGAACCTGCTTCACCTACTCCACCGGGTTGTCATCATGATCAAGTGAAATAATATGGGGAGTTATTTATAAACTACAAAGCCTTGCTGAGATATTTAATTAAATGCATATATTACATTTCACCATTATCCTAAGTAGAAATCCATAGATCTTAAATTACTCGCTCCTCAGACATTCAGATAAGCATTTGATTACACCTCGGGGCAATTAAATAATGAAAAATGATCTTAAAATTGAGACTTTTCATTTGACTTTTTACTCTTTCAATATTTTCTTTCCTTTACCTGATAAATATTAGCATTGTATAAATCAGTACAGGAAATACCATCCTACCTGATTCCCAGCATGAAAACCACAATGAATATCTTTGAAATAAGGGGTAGCTAATTGATTTGTAACAGGGTTTGGTCTTTTTCAAGAACTGCTATTATCTAAGCATCTTTGTTTGGACAGCTATTTCAGCTGTGGCTATTATAATCCCTGAGGCATCCCATGAATCAGCATGCTCAGTTTGGGGGAGAGTCAGTGTGACCCATTGGGTAACCATGGTATCTAAGGACTTCTCAGACATAACAGTAAACTTTGAGTCCGGGGTCAGAGTAGAGAGATAAGAACCTGGAGTGGAGGAAGAAGAACCAAAATGCATGAATCGGTAAGTTCAGCAACTGCCAGAAGGAAAAGGGAAAAACCATCTTTTAACAGGAGAGATTTAATATTGGGAACAAGAGAGTAAGGAGAGAAAAAGAAAAACATCTCAAATAATATAGAGAATTTCATTTAAACTTACTATGTGAGTGTATATCTGTCTGAACATACTGAAATTCTGATATTGTCTTGGGATGTTTTAACCCACTGGTTCTTTGGAATGAGGCTCCAGCTGAGGCTGAAGCTGAAATTGGGAAAGGCTTCATTAACATCTGGATATCTCCAGATCACACTTGCCTGACTCAGGGGCTATAATTTCTTTCCTACTGGAGCCTCCACAGGGACCAGAAAGCTTGCAATTCCCACTTCTGGCGGATATTTGTGGTGGGACCTGTAAAGAGGAAAGAATCCTAAAGCTGCAAGAGCTTCACTAACATACACAGGGTAGATCTTAGCTCTAGTTTTCATGCAGGGCAAGGTGAAGCCTGGAAAGAATTATTGGGATTATCAATTGAATGCATCATTTATTGAATTGCGTTCTTACCATGGGAGGCTGGCTCTGTAGGATTTTAAGAAATGGAAAAGAAAGTTTCTGTTCCCTTGAGGGGTTTACAGACATATAGGTCTCCATAAAATAATTAAGTCCTCCATTTTTACTTCTCTAGCAGATTATTTGCGTAAAAAGAATTCAATCATATGTAATGTCATTTCTCCAATAAGAAAAGACAGGAAAACCTCTAATCCTTTTGATGCCACCAAGTTTCTGATGGATTAGAAAAGAACACATTATACAAGGGCACAATATTGCTTAAATTCCTAAAAGGGAGGGCAGAACCTTGTCCATATGAGTATTATTTCATTAATAAAGATCAGAGTGTACTATCAGTCCAAAAATTAATATTTTAGGGTGGTGACCTACTTAGTTGGTTATTGGACATTCTTTCTCATACATCCTTCTTCTTTCCTGTTAGGATCCTGATTTGGTGCAGACGTTAAAATCCTTCTCTGTGTGACTACATTCTTTGGGGTAGCCAGTGACCAGCCCTGGGGTTACTTCTTAACTAGTCTAAACCAATCACAGTGGCCCTATGCCTTTACCAGTGATGTGCTAGGTATATGCACGCGATCCAATTTCTTCAATCAAGTCTTGAGTGGAGGAGCACTGGGAGATTCTTGAAAGAGTTTCTTTGCTTCCAAGAGAAAACAGGAGATTCGTCTCTCTACAGACACTTTTGTGTCTAGATGTGGGATCTGGATCTGCGGCAGCCATCTTGCTCTCTGTCAGGATGAAGAGTACCAGCAGGGGAAGGAGGCCCATTCGGGTTTTAGAGAAGCAGAGTGAAGGTCACTTACGTGATACCTGGAGATTGACCTAGTTATGAAATTTGGGTTAGGAGAGATCATAAATGTTATAAAGCTCACTTTCAGTTGAGCTTTCTGTTATTTGAAGGTTAGAAATGTCTTTTTTAAAATTTTTTTAAATTTAAAGTAACCTTGTATTAGAGCACTCAGTAGGTTCCAGGTGTGCATCATTATAAATCAGCATCTGTAATACTTTTGTATTCACCACTAAGAGTCCAGTTCTATGGGTTACTGTACAATTGGCCCCCTTTGCCTCTCTGCCTTCCTCCTTCTGGCAACACTGGTTTGGTGTTATATTCTAAATGTTTAATTTTGTTTTATTTAGTTCATTGGTTTGGTTTGTTTCTTTATATACCGTATGAGTGAAATCATTCAGTGTTTATCTTTCTCTATCTCATGTAAGAGGAATTTCTATCAGATATGGGGCCTGTGTGAGGGGTTGAGAGGACCCAAAGCTCTAACTGGTATTCAGTACACGGTGAATCCAACTTCACCCTTGCCCATACCCAAAACCCAACTTTCATCCATAGACCACGAGCTTGAGTAAAAGTAAATGTCATTGTTAGTTGACTATTCTTGTTGAAGACCGGAATATACCTTGAGATGAAGAACTCAGAAAGTAACTACACATAATACTTTATCCTGTGGAAAGAGTGAAGTTATCCTGAAAGAGAAGTTGGAGTTAGTTGGTCTGGGAGATTTGAAAGGCATGATGTCTATTAGAATCTAAGTGTTAATTGCCATCCCTAGGACAATACAGTGACAGTTCAAATTAACCAAAACTGTGTCTTCTGTCTAGATTGCTTATTATAACCCCCAAGTAAGGTACTTTGAGTATTTGTCAGCATTATGTGGTTAAACTGGTGGAAGCCATGGGACAGGTGGACAGAGATAAATGTATTTGCTCCATTTTACGGTCTTTTTAGGAACCACTGATTAACTTTTCATGGGACAGATTATAATGCATCATGGCCATGTAGAGTGACCTGTGACTGTAATCATCAGGGAAGGTAGAACGTACTTTTTCTTAAGATACCATTTTACCCCTTGCATATTTACTTATCTAATATTGGATTGCATTTCATAATTACTGTTGGCCAGGTGGCAGTCACTATGTAGCTGTCATTGCCTGTTCAGATGCATCAGCACTTGTAGAATTGGAAGAAATTCCTAGAAACCACCATGGAACTCTATCACCAACAGACCTGACAATACCAAGGGTGGGGTTTTATGCTGGAACATGGGCATCCAAAGATCAGACACATGTGAATAACTCAACTAATATATTTAATGATAAAAACTTATGTCTGTGTGTCTAATAGTTTTTTAATAGTGATACAATAAACATAAGTTATAAGAAGTTATTGCATTAAAAATTATTTTTGAGGTACCTGAAAAAATGATGCATCTTTTATGGATTACAATGCCTTAGATTCAGTGAAAGATGGTAACTCGAGTTCAGACTAAATGCTTCTTCAGTCGTGTTTTCCAGAATATTCCTTCCTCTGAGTCAAGTCACACTTCATGTTGCACTTTTTGTTATCAGTGCTGTCAAGTGAGTACTCCTGATTGGCTAAACTCAGTCACATTATTTCTTCATAGCTATAATGGAATCTGGGGAAGTGATGTCTAATACTGTGTGGAGAAGAGTCTCAAGACATGACAGTATCCCATATTATAAAAAGCAAATGATAATTTAGATGGATTTCAAAGGTTAAGTGTTACTCATCAGTAGAGATAAGCAGGTAAGATGATCTTAGCAGAAACATTAATATGAAGCAAGGAAGGCATTACCTTTTTTTGGAGAGGGGGAATGGGTAATTATGGCATATTTTTGGGGATTATAGGAAAGTTCTATGGAATGAAATAGTGGAAGGTCTTGGATTAGGGACTGAGGAGGCTTAGGAACATGTGATGGCATGGGGAAGTGGAATACACTGTGGTTGCTTTAGGCTTTAATAATCTGTGGGTTCTAGAATACTCCCTGAAGGACAGGAGACACTTCTGGGAATTTATAAGTAATGTGTATTCAAACTTAATTTTTTTTTTTTGCAAGTAGGTTTTCTAAGATACTAAACACATATATACTTAATCAGATGCCTCAGCTCCTGGGCAACGTCTTTTTAAAATGCTCACATTGTATGGTTATTTTCTAAAACAGTCATTGTGGGATTTGGTATGGATGTGGGTTCTATCCTTTATGCACTCTTCTTATCCTTTCTTCTACCTCTCACAAGAGAATTTGAGGTTTGGAAAGAAGTTGGAAGACACACGCTCGAGCATGCCAGTCTTCAATGTTGAATGAGCGTTGATACAACAACTTCTTCCTTTTCTCTTTGTTCTTTTCTTCTCTTGGCCTTAGAACTATAGTTCTTATTTTCTGCTATGAAAGCTGTAAGTGAAGTTCCACTGCCATAGGAAGTGGATAGAGGTAAAGGATTATACATAAGCTTGAAAGAAAGGAATCTAGTCATTTCAAGAAAAGCTGCCTCGTATTTTCCCATTACCAACTTAGCTCTCTATGAGGGATGCATGGGGAGAAATGATGAACCACATTTGTGTGTCTCTTATCAATAAATTAAGTGATTGATGATGCTATTTCTGATATTTTTGGGCTAGCTCATTAAAAAATAAGTCACTATGCATAAAATTTGTTATATGCATTTTCTTCTTTTTAGAATATTCCATTAATGACACCTACCAAGAACATAACATAAAAAACTGAGGTTACTGGCAACCTCTATGCCATGCAGAGTGCTTTTATTTTATTTGTTTGTTGTTGTCGTTCTTTAGTTTTGTGGCTACTTGCAATGGCTACTGCTATTTGCATAAAACACCATAATTTCATGATCTTCATGCTTATTTTTGCTTCCAGCCTCTCTCATTGTATCAGTTAGTTTTTACTGTGGACAAACCATGCCAACTTTAGTGGCTTTAAATAACACCTCAAGAACCATGAATCACCTGGAGTATCTGTTCTCACTCATGTGTCTGTGCTCAGCCGATGACTTGAGTGAAGACTGTGTGGAAGTGAAGATTGACTTCTTCATGTGTTTGGAGGCTGTCCCACTATTGGTTGGGAAGATAGGACAACTTGGCTCTATATGTCTTGGCAATCAATAGTCTGAAGCTATCGGGTCAGTTATGACGTAGATGCAAAGCTCTCACATTGTAGCATCCTCTTTGCTTGGTTATAGTGAGTCAAAGGCCATTCATGGGATAGAGGAATCAACTCTGCCACTTGACGGAGGAGCTACAAAATATTATGGCCAATTTTTGCAACCTCTCACAATCACTTTCTCTCAAGGTTGAGTGAATAATTGGCATAGCTTTCCCTCAATTTTTCTAGTTGTAAAAATCTGTGCTGTGTTAAGTTGCTTTCTCTCTATTCACCTTCCTATAGCTAATTGTTTCAGGTTATAGATTAGAATTTTTTCTCCCTTCTTTCTCCTTAAGCAGTCAGACACATGTACTCTGGCTGAGCCAGGGCTGGGTGGAAAAAGCACTAAACTTCTGGTTTTATTGTCATGTGACAAGAGGAAATGGGAGAGCTCTGTACAAGGTCACCTGTACAAGGCCCTGTACAAGGTCACCTGGTTGAGGCTGAGGTGGGACAGGCACTCTACTCACTAACTTGGTATCACACTGCTTCCCTTCAGAGTAAGGGTCATTTTTTTCCAATACACACATGGACACCATATGTACCAGTTGCATTTTAATGAAAAAGTCTCTGGACTCCAATTTTTTTATTTATTCCGATTTTTTAAAATAAAGATTTATTTATTTATGCATATTAGAGTTGAGGTGTAGGCCAGAGGTGCAGGGGGAGAGGGAGATGGAGTGTAGTGAGAGGATTCACCAGAAGTGGGGAGCAGAACAGGCACATAGACTGAAATATACTGCTGAGGGGAGCCATGGGCAGGATAGGAGAGGTCTGACCATGTGGGTCAGCTCCCTGGTGGGAGATCTAACTCATGCTGCCGTTGCTGCCAATAGCTTCATAATGCTGGGACTTAACCCCTTGTGCCGCTAGGGGAGGCCCTGAACCCCAATTGTATCAACCTTATACTGTTAGTTCAACACTGTTTCATGAAAAAATTCTCAATACACTAGATACAGAAGGAATTTATCTCAATGTAATAAAGGTCACACACGAAAAGCCCACATTGTACTTAGCAGTAAAAAACTTGAAAACTTTTCCTCTGAGATCAGGTGCAGCACCAGAATGCCTGCTCTTACAACTCCTGTGCACCATAGTACGAGGAATACTAACTTGAGCAATTAGGTAAGAAAAAGAAAAGTGTACAAATTAGAAAGGAAGAAGTAAAATCACATCTGTTTATAGATGACATGAATTTATAGGTAGAAAACCTTAGAGTACATACACATACCGTGACGGCTATTAAAACAAATGAATTTAGTAATGTTGCAGAATATGAAATAAACATACAAAAATCTGTTGCACTCCTCTTCACTAATAATGAACTATCCAAAAAGAAAACTAAAAATAATTCAATAATATCAAAAAGAATAAAACACTTAGGAATAAACACATTTCACAAAAAAGATAAAAGATTCATATACTGAAAATTCTAAAATATTGATTAAAGAAATTAAGGAATATAAAAATAAATGGAATGAAATCCTGTGTTCATGGGATAGAATATTTCACAGTGGTAAAATGTACATACAGCCCAGAGTAATCTATAGTTTCAGTATAATCCCTATCAAAATCCCAATGGCATTTTTCACAAAATAGAAAAAAAATCCTAAAATTCATATAGAAACACAAACGTCCCTGAGTAAACAAATCAATCTTGAGAAAGAAGAAATGGAGGTTATATTAAACTTTCTGATTTCAGAATATACTACTGAGCTGCAATAATCAAAACAGTATGGCACTGGCATACAATGAAACAAAACAGAGTTCCCAGAAATAAACCCATGCATATCTGTCCAATTGAGTTTCATTAAGGGTGCCAAAAATACACAGCAAGGAAAGGATAATCTCTTCAACAAATAATGTTGGAAAAACTGGCTGTCTACATCCAAAAATAATTAAATTGGACACTTATGCACAGAAATCAACTCAAAATGGACTAAAGATTTAAGCATAAAACCTTTAAATGGAAAAATTCCTAGGAGAAAACAAGGAAACCTTCATGAATTGGTCTTGGCAATGATTTCTTGAATAGGCACAAAATAATAGTAAAATTAGATGATTAATACTACATCAAACTAAAAAAAATTATGTACAGCAAGAAAATAATCAGTGGAGCAGAAAGTCAGCTTATGGAAAGGGAGAAAATATTTGTTAGCCACATATCTGATCATGGGTTCACATACAAGAACTCCTAAACTCAACAGCAAAGTAAATAACCTAGTTTAAAAAATGGGCAGAGGACTTGTATACACAGTTCTTCAAAGAAGATATATAAGTGGTCAACAGTTATATGATAAGATGCTTAACAGCACCAATCATCAAGGTTACAGCAAATCAAAATCACAGTGAAATATCACCTCATCCATTAGTATGGTTATTCCCCAAAAGAAAACAAATGACAAGTGTTGGTGAGGATGTGGAGAAATTGGAGCTCTTTTATGCTGTTTTGGAGAATGTAAAAGGGGATGCCACCTCTCAGAAAACAGTACAGTAACACCTAAAAAATTAAAAAGAGAATTACAGTTTAGTGATCCCACTTCAGGGCATATACCCAAAGATGTACCTTGAAGATATATCTGTGCTCCATGTTTATTGTGGTATTGTTATAGAAATGACCTAAATTTTCACCACTAGATGAATAAAATTATGGTGAATATAGCCAATGGAATATTATTCAGCCTTAAAAATGGCTGCCATAGCATATGTGACTACCTACCATATATGGTAACATGGATGACCTGGAGGACATTATATTGAGTAAAATAAGCCACAGATGGACCAGTACTGTTTGATTTCACTGATATAAGCTATCTACAAGAGTCAAATTCAGGAGCAGAAAAGAGAAGTATGATTGCCATCTCTTACTTTGGATTTGACTTGTATTTATATACAGGCGAGTAAAACTGTAACCCTAAAGTTACATAGGCATTTAAGTAACTGACAAATTTAATTTTAAAAAGATGAATGGTAATTTTCAGGGATTGGTATTGGGAGAAATGGGGAGGGAATTGCTATTCAACATGTACATAGGTTCACCTGTGCAAAACGAGTAAGTTCTAGACATCTGATCACAACTTGGGACTTATATTCAACACCACTGTATCGTGCTCTTAAACATTTGTCAAGAGCATAGATCTCATGTTGAGTGCTCTTACCACAATGATACAAACAAAAAAAACCAAAGCTGTTTTCAGTGTTTGTCATAAGGTTGTCATGGGAATCCAATGATATAATTCCTAAGAAATCTTTGGAAAACTATAAAATGCAATATAACTACTAGATTGCTCATCTTACTGCTATTTTTATATTGTTAAGTACTGATGGACAGCTTATATTTGAAAATCTCCTAGTAATGACCTGATCTTAGCCATTATAAGGATCACTCATCATGACTGATGAAAATATTTAGGAAGACAGTATAATGTGTTTATTGCCATTATTCAACCAAGCAAGTATTTGCTAAGCTTCTATTGTTCTAGCCACTGTGGGAAATAAAGTGTTAGAGGAACATTGTTCTTGTCATGTGGCAGTTTAACAATCTGGGTAGGCAGATGAAGCTTGTACGTATACGACAATGAGCAAGGAAAGACACAGTAATGAATGAAATCACAAGTAGTTACCTGAGCCCAGTTGACATTCAGAGAACAGGATGCATGTGGAGGTGTGGAGTGCTCCATACAGTCTTCTTGGGAAAGTGGAACCCGGGAGAGTTAGGAAGAGTTGACTAACCGCAGAGAAGAAAGATGGTTAAAATCGCTGTGGGCATTGTTGGAACTATTCTGCCCTTTAAGCTCTTGGACTTGAACTTGATGTAGTTGTCAATCATCAGATAATGTGTGGTTTTCAAAGCAGAAGTCTTTTTCTAGCCTGGATAGAAAATTCTCCCCACACGTAAGATTTCTTTGGTACAGGCTTGTGCTTGACCTTGGTCCTTTTTAGATTACAGAATGCTCTAAAGAATCTTTACAGCCAGCGTTATTTCTGACAGGAGGATATCTCTGATCTAGATAATCATCAGACATCTAGGATTGTTATGTTATGCTTTCAGAAGAGGTGCAGTCACTAAGTAGAAATATGTATCAATCAACGACTAAATTAATTGGCATTCTCGTCTCCTAGCCTTTCTTTCTTCTTCCTTCAACAGCTCCCTAATGCTGTGTTTTCCCGTGTGGTCTGTGGGCCACCTACACCAGAATCTGCTGTGTGTGCTGGTGAAACATGCTCTGAATCCCATCCCAGAGGGCTCGAGAATCCACATTTGTGTGGACTTCTTAGATGATCTTTTGCACTGCAGTGTTTAAGAATCAATCATGCCTTCATATTTGCTGAACATTCTAATGCCTGGGTGTCCTCTCTTCTCCTTTACCACCATCCCCAGTCAAATCAGGTCTGATTTTGGGATGCAGGCACCAGGGCTTCTAAACCTCCAAAACAATTCTGATGTGCAGCCAAGATTGCTGACTCTAGGTGTGCAGCTGGACTTTTCAAGCTTTAATGTACTCACAAACCATCTGGCGATCTTACTAAAATGCATTAAATTTCCAGAAGGCCTGGAATTCTACATTTCTATCAAGCTCTCAGCTGATGCAGGTGCTGCTAGTCTACGGACCACAACTTGAGCAGCAAGAGCATAGAGAAAAATACATTTAATTGTTCAATAGTCCCATTCTTTATTGCTTGTCTTCTCCAAATGATCAAACCTATCCATGTATTAATCCATAGTATTTGAAAACTCTTGTTCCAGAGGATTCTGTTGCTTACCATAAAGATAATATGTCTTTCAAACTTTCACACTCACCAACAAGACTCGCCACCAGCCCTATTGCTTATTTCTCCCTCTAAACTGGCCTTCTTTCTCCCACATGGCAACTCGTTGGTGCTCAAGCCTTTCTTTGCCTGTGGTCCTGGAAGGCTGTTATCCCAGTTCATGGCAAGGGTGGCCCTTTCATTACTTTGAATCAAGTTGAAATGTCAGCTTCTTAGACTGCCTTCCTCATCCCATCCCAAATGGCCATTCCCTGTTAAATCATCATATTTGATTTTCTTTCTAGAACTTACTATCTGAAAATCCTGTGGATTTATTTCTTCCCTTTTTAGTTTGTATATCTACCCTCTCTACCCCACCCTTGAGTAGGGCATGCCAGGGTAAAGCTGGTCTACCTTGATCCTGGCTGAAGCCAGTACCTAGAACACTGCCTGGTATATGGTACTTGATTTATCAGTATTGTTGAAGGGATGATGAAGGGTAGTCTGTAAAGTTATTGAGAGGAGAGGTCAGAATCTGCTGGGTGTTTGTGTAAAATGTCTCTATGGATTCCAACCTCAGAACATCTGTTCTAGCAGTTTGGGGGGTGGGACCCAAAGACCCTAGATTTAGAAACAAAGTCCTAATGTGTGTATTCCTCTTTTGATTGATTGAATTTTCTTGGATAATTGCCAATGTCTATCCCCAGCTATTAGAATTGCTTCATTCTTTAAGAAGGAGGCTATTTCACAAGAATAGAGACACTTCACTTGGTTTGTAAGCTCCCAAATTATGAGTTCCCTGTCAGGCTGCACCTTGTCTCTGTTAAAATAGGATTTGTAGATATTTCCCTCTAGCAGAGAAGGAAGAAAATAACCAAGAGGATGAAAAACAGTCATGGGAGTTACTTTAACAATCTCCATTCTGATATGAGCTCAACTTTGTGCAGTCCTGGAGTGGAAGGGACTCGTCAATGGAATCATGGGACACACAGCAAGCATGGATGCTAGTTCTCTCAATGCAGATTCATAAACACCTCAGAATAACACGCTGTATCTGATAGAAATGCTTTCAGGGCAAGCAACAACAAAAATCGCATGAATAGTAGATTAAACAGTAGGTAGGTGCTTTTTTCCACTCTCAAAACAAGAATCTGAAGTTAGGTGTTTGCTGGCATTGCTTCAGCAGCTCCCAGTGCCATCACGGATCCAGATTGTTTCTGTCTTTATCTTCCACCATCCTCATCTGCTTGCTTTCTTCCTCATGCTTGTAACTTTGTTTGCGTAAACCTAACACAGCTTCAGGCATTGCCTCCACATGCAAGGCAAGATGAAGACAGAAGTGCTCATTTTTCTAAATCTAGAAAGAAAAATTCCCCCCTGGATTTCCTTCAAAGGACTTCTTATATTTCCTGGGCCAGAATTTGACATTTTCTTGTAGCTGCAAGGAGCTCTGGGATGTGAACAGGTAGTTCTCTAGACCATAGTGGGAGAAGGGTCTCAGGAATGGCAAGTAGGCAGTACACATTTATGGCATAGGGACACAGCCCAAGCTGCTGTTCAAGAGGGAGACTCATGTCTCCGAACCCATTCACACTTTGCCTTTTTAGGATTATTTTCTTCTCCGTTGTGGGTATTTTCCTCAAGTGACTGATTCTCACTTCCCAACACTTGTTTTTCTGCTGGTGGTAACTATGACCACATACACCAGGTAATATTTTTAGCACTATCTCTCTCTCTCTCTCTCTCTCTCTCTATATATATATATATATATAAACTAATCTAATCTTCCTGACAAACATGTAGAGTAGATCCTATTATTATTCTACATTTAATGGTTGAGGAAAGGGAGGTACAGAGGAGTAACTTACCCACGATCATCCAGCGAGGGTACAGTGGGATTCAAATCCAGGCCATTTGGTGCCAGAGTTCATGCTCTTAATCCTTATGCTGTAACCCTTCCTTGTGTGCGTAGGTGAAAGTCTACTGACTAAAGGAACACACAACTCAGTCAAAGTTAGGCTTCATTGGTTAGTGCAGGGAGGAAAAAGTGCATCAGGGAAAATCAGCAAGGAATTGTGGGGTCAGCGTTAGTCATAGGGTGGACTTAGTAGGATTAGCTCCAGAACATGTAAACTAGGTGAATTACTGGAACACTCTTATCTTTAGAATCCATGAATCTTTGTAGAATTGCTGTTAGAGTAATTGGATCTGAATGCGGTAACATTCAGAGAGTTTGGGTAGGTTATTTTTGTGCTGCATTTTCACAGTTTGCTTTGTGAGTCATGCAATTTTGCAAGTTGTGTTGAATATTTGAATTTTCAGAACCCTTCCTACCAATAGGCTTCCCTTGGGACCACTTTCCATTTACCAGTCTCTCCTTTGGGTCATTCTTTAGCCCACGGGAGTGGACAGACCATCATCTTTCAGGGAAATGATGAATCCAGGCCTATACATTGCTGTTCTCTCAGGCATGGTCATGTATTGAGTGTTCCTTATCTCAGCTACAGGCTGTCTGATTCTTTTTGTTCATAATTCTTTATGAGAAAATAGCTCTGGAGTTATTCACTCTTGGTGGCTATCATGCAGAAAGACAAAGACAAGAATTATTATTTATGTGAAGGATAGTCTAGATGTGCCTTAAGCTCCTAATCTTCTTTGGGTAGCCACGTGGCTTTTTCCTTTGATTTTCTGGAGGTGGCTCAACTTTGCCCAGGTCTAGATGTTCAAACCTATTTCTGATCATCACTGGGGAGGGACATTGAGAACACTGTGATTAAAGGATAAGAGTGTCTTCTGATAATTTAGAATCTCTAACCAGCACAGAAGAAAGACAATAACTAAAAGAATAGAGAACAAAATCTTAGAAAGGAGTACGTGTTCCCAGTGACTTCGGCATATTTGGCCTTGGACATAGGCCTCACGTTGTATTTTCCCTCTATACCAAAATGGCCCTGCAACTCTCAACACTGTCTTAGGTGGATGTCAAATTGACAGGGCAGTGAGATCCAGGCATTTATTCTCTCTCTCTCACTAGTATCAGTGATTCTTCACTGAGATTCTTTACTTATTTCCAGAAAGCTCTTTTTCTCAACACCTCCACGGGTACTCTTCAAGATGAATGTTTTGGCCAAGAGAGAGGTGGCGCCATCACAAGTACCAAGAAAAAGTCTCTGAGTTCATGTTCCCTGTACTCCAGGTCAGAGCTACAGCAGCGTAAACACATACCCACCTATTTGAATATACAGCATAAAAGGGCAATCCGTCATCAACTTCCCCCAAAGCACACTTGCACCTGCAGACTTCCTGGAGGTTCCTTTCCCCCCCTTGAGGGAGTGTCTTGAAGAACATGGTTCTCAAGCACCTGGAGGCCAACATCGGCAGATGTCTGCCTGAAGGCAAAGATTTGATCAGGTTGATGAAACCAGCATGGTATGTCCTAACCAAACAATGATCAACAGAGATTACAAAGCTTGAAGTGGTTTTCCCTCTGAAGATATGCAAACCCAATGCCTGCAAAAGGGACGGGAGATTCCACAACCCAAGTCTGCAGTGATTTCCAAATGTGGATTGTCAGGAACTAGATTTTTGGTTGACAGTTAAGGGCTTTGTTTTATGCACAAAAATTCGATGTTGTTTGAATATAATAAGAGAATCTGTGGTGGTCTGTAGAAGAAGGTTTGCGAGTTCAGGATCTGGGTTGCTGTTAATAGTCCCAAGTGGGGTGCGCCAAACGTCTCCCAGAATTCAAATCAACACTACTTTTGAAAATTAAAAAGCATCAATATTGACCTTTTAAAGATCTCTAAGAACTTTTTGGCTACCTAAAATCCATCAAAGAACAATATTTGGAAGAAGTCAAAATGATTAAATAAATTTCCTTTGATTAATAAATTATCTTCCACTTAAAACAAGAAAGGAAAACAAAACTGTTTGCTTAGAGTTAAATCAGCCAGATGCTCATCTTAGAAACTGTTCGTCTCATCTGCCTTGCCTGTTCTTTTCTGAATCACATAGAAGCCTATCCTCTTGCTAAGAAACCTGGCCATTTTACTAAATGACTATGGCTACGTGCTCCAGTTGGAGTCTTTATGGTCCCGTGTAAAAACGGAGCATTTAGCAGACTTAGTCACACCACATAATTGCAAAAGTTCTGAAGTCTAGGTCAACTTGAGCAAGTTTGGTCTTGATTTATGTGCTACCTCCAAAAATACGTCAAGGTTTTTATTTGCTTTCAGAATAGCTTGCATCCCTGTCATAGAGTGATAGGATCTACTTCTGGATTTTGCTCACACCTGTGTAGAATATTCGTCTCACATCGCTATTTTCTGTTTACTGATATCCTCTTGGCTTTGTTTTAAATTATTTTCTTTGTCTTCTTAGGCCCAAGAACCAGAAGGCCACATCCTGTCCAGATAAATGCAGGCAACTTGCTAAAATGCCCCTTTCAACATAGGTTTGTGCAGGCCAGGTGTAATGCTTAGACTTCTCTTATCCTCAAGAATCTCCTGACTCATGCTATGAACTTTTCAGGAAAAAATCCTAAATCTAAGCCAGCGGAAGCATAATCTCTCCCTTCATTTAAATAGAACTCCTCAGAGCGGTGAAGAGTGGTGCGGGCCAGACTGAGGATCGTTTATGCCATTTAGCTCCAGAAGAAGAAGAGGCATCTCACATAGGAAGAGTCAAAGTGGGTTTTTGCTGATTCCTGAGCACTATTTTCTGCACATTTATTTGACTGTTGTCAACAGTTTTTTCTGTTAGCTCCAGAGAATGGATATGTATCTACCCAACCAATAAGCCAGAATAATAAGAAGTCCCTTGGTGAACTTGGCATATTCTCCTAGATTTACCTAGCCACTGATAAAATGATCCATTAAAAGCAGTGAGGGAGCAAATTGAGTTTGGTAGATAATACATCTGGGCTCTCTCTTCTTCCCCAACTGTAATGACTGGCTCTTGTCCTATGGGATAGAAAGGAGTTGGCATTTGCTCCTTTTTTTTTTTTTTTTTTAGTGAGGTGGCATTGGTTTATAATACTGTATATGATTTAAAGGAATAGATTCACAGCTCTTAAGATGTATGTCACCACACACCACCCTTCCATGCAAGCAACCATGGTCCTTTACTATACATAGACCATTTTATCCC
>JAGFMF010011752.1:35791281-35832943 GCA_019455555.1 Galemys pyrenaicus | reverse complement strand
CCCCCCCCACCCCCCACCCCGCCGCGGCTTTGATCCAGCTCTCTCCTGCCCTCCTGCTCTAGTTGCCTCAATTCTTCAGTCACATTTCTAGAGTTTATTTTGGTTTAGTTTTTTCAGTTCTTTTGTGTGTGTCAGTTCCTCTGTGGTGTGTGTGTGCGTGTGCGTGTGTGTGTGTTCTCTATATTCCACATATGGGTAGAATCATCAGGCATTTGTCTTTCTCCTGACTTGTTTACTAAGAGTTTATTTACCACTCCCTCCAGTGCCAGCCACATTGTTACATTTGCTATTTTGTTGTGCCTTGTGGAGAGTAGAAGCCCGCTCAGGCTTCTGGCTGATGGGCCCACTTTTTGAATACTGAAGAAAGAACAAACATCCTGCTCAGCGTCACAGGTTATGCAGAGCCAGTGTCAGCTCTTTCACATGCGCCCTGAAAATGGAACTAAGAAAATCCAAGAGCTCATGGCTTAGGGCCACTTGAAGCCCTAAGTGACCTGAGTGTTCTCCAGGAACAGACAAAGCTTCTTCCGGAATTTTTGATTACTGTGCAAACAGAAATAGAATGTTAAGCTAGCCTCGAGTGGAAAACTAGAGAAGTTCTGTTTTAACTAGGATTTTGGAAAGTATGTTGCTTTTGCTTTGCTTTCAAGTATGAGCAATGATTAGTTCAAATGGATCTGCTGCATAATCAATTCTCCTAAAGTCACAGGAAATGTAGTCATAAAAATCTTCCTCCTGCAACTCACCCACCTGCCAACTGTCTTTCTTCACTAGAGTTTATCTTCCAGTTTTCTGTCAGAGTGGTATTTCTAAAATTCCAATCTAATCATGTCATTTTTCTGGTTAAAAGTCTTTGATGCATCCCTATCCTCTTAGAAGATAAAGTCTAATTCTCTCAGCAAGACACCTGTGGCCTTTTATAATCTGGTCCTAATGGAAGTTTCTTGTTTACCTGAGCCACACTAAACTCTTCACTATGTCCTGAACACACAGACCACCTGTGCTTGTCTTCCCACCTGGTTCTCCCTCTCCCCACCAAGGTCTCCACACTGGAACTCCTCCTCTGAGGTTCTGTCTCTATCTCTTCCCACCAATGGGTGTAAAGAAGAACAATGCCACCACTCTGAACTTGTCACATGGCAATTTTGGAACTTGGAGTCTCCTCTACCACATTGTGAATTCCTTGATAGAAAGGATAACAGCATTCATCTTTATTTCCCGAGTTTCTTATGCTGATTGGACTCAATGTATATTCAGTAACTGTTGGATCGTAGAGTGTTTGTTGAAGAACAATTTTGGGAAGAATATTATAGATATGAGATAACGGTTTTCAAATACAGACTTACTTATTGTTGGTTCCCATTAGTTGTTCTATTTCTTCTGCTAAAGCCATGCTGTTCAGTATAAATATCTAGTCAAGTCACATATATAATTTAGCATTTTCTAGTCAACATATTAAAAAAATAAAAAAGAAACAGGTAATATTAATTTTAATATGTTTTATTTAACCCATGTGTCCAAAGTATTCTCTTCCTAATGTGATGTTAACATGAAAATAGTTAATGAGATATTTTGCACTTTTTTCTTTTCAGTCTTTGAAATTAAGTATATATTTTTCACTTCTCAATCAGATTAGCCACATTCCCAGTGCTTACCTGTCTCATGTAGCATGTAAATTCTATATTGGATGGCACAGTTGTAGAAATTTCTGCTCCACTCAGAAAGTTTCTATGCCCTCTAAAATAGCTGCTTCACAGGAGACATGCAAAGTCAGAAAGAGAAGAACAAGGACATTTTCCTGGCTTCTGAGTTTCTAAACTCTAGGTCCTCTGCTTCATGCAGAGAAAATGAAGTAGATTTGAGAGGATTCATGATATAAAAAGGAGCTTCCTGAGACCCAAGTACTCACGTGAGAGTCCCAAAACCAGGGAGTGGGGGAGAACTTAAGGGGGGACATAAGTGTGGGTCCTCGAGAAAGAAGGACCCCTGTATTTCTCTCTCATGTTCAGGGTAGGAAGACAACTGTAACCCAAGTTGGTTTAGGGACTTGAGAGCAATGGAGGCCTGAGTCCCCTTCGCTGCAAAAAATTGAGGAGGAGGCCAGTAGAAAGGCTGCTCTGTGGTTAGTGTCCAGGTTGATGAACCCAGGGTGGCCTTACAGAATCCCCAGAGGCCCTGGGGCTTTGAAATCCCTTTCATGCACCTAGGAATAGCTCACATATGGTGGTGACATATTGATAGTTCCATTGGATTTCCTGTAGTGAATCCTTCTGCGAGATAAGTGGAATGATCGCTTGTCCCAGAAAGAGAAATAGAAGCATAGATATGAGAAGATAGAGAAATAGACAGATACAGACCAACAGACAGATTAAACACATAGATGTGGATGATCCTTGTGGTCAAGGAGATGAGACAACCGAGCAATGACCTGTGTGAACATGGGTCAAAGACATGATAGCTCCGGCACCACTGGATGGATGTCAGCATGGGTAACTGATGACACTGGTGAAATGGCAACTTTCTTGGGTGTTGGCACCACTTTGGACCTTATGGAACTTAGACAATCCAAGGAGAGAATGACAGGAGAAGCTTAAGTTTTTCCCACCTATACCATGAGCTACTACTAGTTAGTGTAATTATTAAAAATTTCAGGATTTTGTGGACTAAGATCCATGGCTACCACCCAGAGGACCACTTGGATTTCTAGTAACTTGGCTGCATTTTTTTCAGGAGCATTTAGAATAGATTCTTGCTCTCTTAAATAGTTTGACTCAGGAAGACCTTAATGTTACAAAGGAATCTAAAAGTTTTTTCATTTGTACATTATAATCACCCATCATTAACTGTCTATTAGAATCAGTGTCTAAATGCTGGAAGACACACAGACGAGCCTCTGCATGTAGTGAAGGAATGGATAGAAATTTAAAACTAGACAGTGTTGATTGTTGAGCAATATTGGCTCAGTGGATTAGTGATTGTCTCTGGGGCTCTGAGAAATGCTGGTCCAGGACAGATACCATCTTACTACCGGGTGCCAGGTGCCCCATGGCTCTTGTTCCCATGCTCAGGGGGTTATTGAGAAGGAACGATCCCACCTGTATAAAAGTGAGGACTCTTTCTCTGTCATAGATTTCTGATATGAAAGGTACTGAATATCACTGCGCTTGAAGTCAGAGGGAGTAGGTAAGAGCCCATTTGCCTATCTAAAAAAGAGAAAAGTGTATGATATGTTTAGTTACCCTTGGTGTTGGAGGTTAGGTGGCCTGAGACAATGCAGGTCAATTACTTCTAAGGATAGAATATAGTTGAAAATTGAGATTTGATGAGGTGAGACATAAACTCAAAAGCACTTAACTGTTAACGGCAAAAAAAGGCTTATAACCTATGCATCCTCTCCTCTTCAAAATTAAGGAGGAAAAAATGAAAAGATGATTTGGTAGTAGATATTTAACCTACCACTTCTAGAGAAACCTTCTTCTTGGTCATCCCAGAAGTCTCAACTCATCCAACTGGTCAAGAGGGAATAGAGATTTTCAGCAAGTGCAGACAATACAAGATAATTAGCAGGGAAAAGACTAGTAGACAGTGTTTTCAGAAAACAGTTCTGGGTGAAAACATATTGGAAATTTTTTAAAAAGCTAGACAAAGACTAAGTTCAAGAAAGGACTGCTATGTTGTGGAGGTGTACAGTGTACTAGGGCCTGATTTTTATCTCCACCTTCTCCCAGGGAAGTCACGTTCTCTCTAGCCCTCTTCCCCATACCTCAGGGGCTTGTGGAATGCCCTTTCCCCCATTTTCTGTAGATGAGACAGAGAATGTAAACATTCCCCTGTGAGATGGGATAGAGGAATGTAGAATGATTGACTTCCTATCAGAATCTCAGACCATAGTAAAAGCTATATATGACAAACCTACTGCAAATATAATCCTCAATGGTGAAAAACTGAGAGCAATCTCCTTAAGATCAGGAACAAGACAGGGATGCCCACTCTCTCCACTGCTATTCAACATAGTACTGGAAGTCTTAGCCAGAACAAGAAGACAGGAAAAGGACATACAAGGAATCCAAATAGGAAAAGAGGAAGTAAAACTATCATTATTTGCAGATGATATGATAATATACGTGGAAAACCCTAAAGGCTCTACAGAAAATCTAATTAAAACAATCAACCAGTTTAGTAAAAGTAGTGGGATACAAAATAAATGCACAGAAGTCAGTAGCCTTCCTATACACAAACAACCAGTCTGAAGAAGAAGAAATCAAGAAAAATATACCCTTTACAACTGAAACCAAGAAAATCAAATACTTGGGGATCAACCTAACAAAAGAAACAAAAGACTTATACAGAGAAAATTATAAAACACTGCTAAAAGAAATAGAAGAGGACACAAAGAAATGGAAAGATGTCCCTTGTTCATGGATAGGAAGAATCAACATTATCAAAATGGCCATCCTACCAAAAGCAATTTATAGATTCAACGCTATTCCAATAAAAATCTCAGTGAATAAGACCAAATATTGATGAAATTCATATGGAGACACAAAAAACTCCAATTAGCCAAAGCTCTACTTAAGAAAAAGGAGAATGGAGGTATCATGCTCCCAGACTTCAAACTCTGCTACAAAGCAATAGTAATTAAAACAGCATGGTACTGGTACAAAGACAGACACACAGACCAATGGAACTGTATAGAAAGCACAGAAGTAAAACCACACAACTACGGACAACTGATATTTGACAAAGGAGCAAAGAATTTGCAATGGGACAAAGACACCTTATTCAACAAAAGGTGCTGGCAGAACTGGTTCACCATATGCAAAAAAATGAAACTGGACCACTATCCCACACCATGTACAAAAATCAACTCAAAATGGATAAAAGACCTAAATGTAAGACTCAAAACTATAAAATATATAGAGGAAAACATAGGTAAAACACTGCAAGACATACATCTCAATAGCGCCTTTGAAGTGGCAGTCCCCAAAGCAATAAAAATGAGAGAGGAGATAAACAGATAGGACTACATCAAGACAAAAAGCTTCTGTACACCAAAGGAAACATTAAATGAAACAAAGAGACACCCCACTGAGTGGGAAAAAAAATCTTTGCATTCCACACAATGGGCAAGGGTCTGATCACAAAGATATACAAAGAACTCATAAGACTCAAGAAAAACAAAGTAAAAAACCCAATCAAAAAATGGGCAGAAGAACTTAAATGACACTTCTCCAAAGAGGACATACACATGGCCAACAGGCACATGAGAAAATGCTCAACCTCCCTCATAATCAGGGAAATGCAAATGAAGACCACTATGAGGTTTCACCTTACACTGGTAAGAATGGCATACATTAAAAAAAGCAACAACAAAAAATGCTGGTGAGGATGTGGAGAAAAAGGACCCCTAGTACACAGCTGGTGGGAATGCAAGTTAATCCAGCCACTCTGGAAGGCCGTTTGGAGGTTCCTCAGTCTACTAGACATGGAACTACCATATGATCTGGGAATCCCACTCCTAGGGATCTACCCAAAGGACACAAAAACATTGATCCAAAAGAATACCTGTACCCCCATGTTTATTGCAACACTATTTGTAATTGGTAAGACCTGGAAACAACCCAAATGCCCAAAAGTAGAGGACTGGATCAAGAAGATGTGGTACATATACACAATTCAATATTACTCAGCAATCAATAATGAAAAACTAGGACCATTTATAGAAACATGAATGGAGCTCGTAGGAATTATACTCAGTGAAACAAGTCAGAAGGCAAGAAAAAAATAACAGATGGTTTCATTACTAGGAGGAATGTGAAAGAGCAACGGCTACAACAACAAGAAAAAAAAAAAGAAGAAGAAGAAAAAGAATGAGCTCAAGGAAAAGGGCAATTACAACCAAAAGCAATCAAAGGAAAAAAAAAAATCAACAAGACCAAAAGGTCAAAGAAAACCAAAGGGACCATGGGGGTGGGGGGAGGGGAAGGAAAGGAGGGCAAAGAATGGAATGAGGGCAGAAAGAGCACAAGAGACTGAGGTGATGGTGCATGGGTGGAATGGTGATGGGAACTCCCTGGGGTCTGCAAATGATGTCAAATATACTTAAATTAAAAAAAAATCTTAGACTAGTGACTCCTGCATGTGGTAGGGTTATGCAGGGAAATAGTTCAGTGCCCTCAGAGGGATCTTTGGGGGGTAGAACCCATGGCAACATAAACACTTCTGAAGATGTTTATTCTGTGCCTGTGTCAGTTCCTCCCAAGGCTGCAGCTAGTGTTTGTGTTAGTTGTAGCAGTGGTGGCAGTAGCACTAAGGGGGGGTGTTGAGTGCTAATTGGGACTGAATTACGTGTCAGGAACTATAGTGAGCACATGAGCTAGTGTCTAATTTAATTTCCATTATAACTTACTATTATCATTCTAATTTTAGAGTTAAAGAGACTGTGACTTAGGAAGGACAAACAACTTGGCCAAGGTCATGAGATAGCAAATGGCGGAGCCAGAAATGAGGCCTTGAACACTGTTGTTTCTCTTCATACGCAATACAGGATGCCACTACAGCCTGGACTGGAGACATAACTTGCAGGTCCTATTGCAAAATAAAATTGTGTGGCTCCCTAGTGCAAACTTTCAGGAACTTAAAATGCCGACCTCAGAGCATTACCCCCACCCCGAGGGGACCTTCGAGATAGCGCAGTGCTTGCGCCTGCAAAGCTGGCCCTCAGGCCACCTGACTTCGAGGGAGACAAACAGGAACAATATCTAGGCCACGTCGTGATGACCTACGGTCCCGTGAGGAAAACATGTCATCAGGACATTTCTACATGACGTGGTAAGATAAGGCCACAGATGGCAGAGACCGAGTCACTGCCCCAGCCTTGGACTTCAGGAAACACCTCAGAATTCTTGCTGGTGGGAAATACAGTCCTGGGGAAGCTGCTTCCTCTCAGCCATCATTTCCTTGCCTACCTGAGAAATTTAAACCCTGGAGACTGAGAGATGGAGAAGAGGAAAAACTGGACTTGCTACTGAGAGCTGCATGACTTCACGGGGTGACGGAGTGGACTCGCTCCCACCACCCCCAAAGGAGCAACAGCCACCTGGGTAGGGGGGCAGGAGAGACAGCTGCCCACGTGCAGGGCCTTCTGCATCAGCCCATTGCTCAGACCCGCTGGTGCCAGGTGGCCTGGCAGGTGACACCAGGGTCTTGTCCTGAGGAGCAGAGGGATGAATGAGACAGGGCTAGGGTTAGGGAGACCTCTTGATGGAATTGCAAGAGCATTTTGTGAGCGTCACCTAGCAGGCTTGAGAATTTTTTTTTTAATTAAAAAAATTTCCTTACATCGTTGTTCATTTTTGTACAGTAATTGTTTTCCCTCCTCATGTGCAGTCCCCATAGTTCTCCCATCACCACATCACCCGTGGGCCATCACCATATTCCCTGTGCTCTTCCTACCCGTTTTGACTCCCTCCCCTGCCCCTGACCCCCTTCCTTGCTGTATGCCCCAGGTCCATGGTCAGCCCACAGGTTTTGTGTCGTTTGGNCCCCCCCCCCCCCCCCCCCCCAGCAACTAGGAGGCAGGAAGTAAGGCGGAGCTGGTCAGGAACTGGGCCAGGGATTTTTCAGTGAGTTGGCTGAAATTTGAACCTGAGGACCAAACATTCATGTGCTGGCCCTTTGCAGGTCCATGCAGAAGGACAGAAAAGTTTACTAAATCCCATGGTCTTTCTGGTAATTCTGACATGAGCTTTAGGGAATGAGAAGATAGTCTGTAATTAGAATAGTCTTTGCCAGTATCTCGCGTTTTCAGGGAGTAAGGGAAGGCTTTCTTCTTTCTAGAGAGGGAAGCGTTTCTCGCTTATGCGCCTATAGGTGGCAGGTTCCATTTTAATGTTCTGGGTTAGATTAAAGAATAATAAGGTCTAGTGAACAGAGATGGATTTGAGTGGGATAAGTGGATGAAGACACTAAAGCCGTCTGTTAGTGATGTTTATTATACCCGTAATTAGGAAACTTGCAAACAAGGGAATGTTTACAGTAGTGGACTCCATAACTGGCTTTCTTTTTCCCCTCCTTTTAAATGGATGTTATGAAAGCATTTCATTTTTGTTTATTTGTTTATCAGTGGTGTGAGAAAATTCCAAGGATAGTTTCCTTGGTGTGGTATGGTGGTGGTGGTGGTGGTGGTGTGTGTGTGTGTGCGTGTGTGTGTGTATGTGTGTGTATGTAGTCTGTCTTTAAGTCTCCAAGTATGATTCTGGAGCAGCTACACCTGAATCACTAGGGCAACGAATTAAAAATGTACATTCCTGGTTTCTACCCCTACTCACTACAGAATCCACATCTTTCCTATGCCTTTTAAATGAATCCTTGGCAAATTCATATTCAGAAACCCAGAAGTCCCCTTAACAAGGCCCATCACTGACAATATCAGTAATGGAGGATGAATGCGAAGTGAGAAATAGGTGACCTTAAAGCTGTGGCAACCAGGTGGCACAGCCACCTGGGCCGGGTGTTTGGGTGAGGCTGGGAGGAAAACAGATGTGAGCAGAGAGAAGGAAGGACATTTGAGATGGGTCAGAGCAGAAGTCCAGGGGGAGTCCAGGGGGCAGGGTCCTCTGCAGAGACAAGGGGTCCGGACCCTGATTTGGAGGGTTGGCGAGTAGGAAGGGCGCGGCTCCATACACTGGTCCTGCCTATAGTGACTTTCTCGCGATTGCTGTGGAGGGAAATCATCACTCTCAGCTGCCTGCATAATAGCCACTCTGGAATGAGGAGGACAAAATGATGGCTGTCGATGCTATTTGGAAGGAAAGTCTTGACTGGTCCACTGGAGAGTGAATGGCAGGCTTTGTGATGCCCACGGCAAGCTGGCCATCAATTTTCCTATGTCTGCTAGAACAAAGGGAATGAATGAAGACATTTATCGGCCTTCTGTGAAGCCATAATGCAGAGCTTTCAATAGCTTCTAATTTGAGGTCTGTTTTTACTATCAATCTGCACCCCTTGTCGAGTCTCCTAATGACTGTTTACTGTGACCCGTTCACCTCCCACCTGCAGGCACCTGCAGTCGGAGCCCCTCCTCTGGTAAAGCAGAGCCAGGGCTGAGGCCTGCTCTGGGGTTCGCTCAAAGGCAATCTGTACACCAGCGAGCCGAAGGTTGGTAAAATAAACCCATAAACCAGGAACCCGTTTTAGAAACACGTTTTAAAACATATTTACTGGACCCTCTGACTCCCCCATTTCACATTTGTGACCAGAGTGGAGCGCCTTTTCTATTTAACTTTATAGAATCATTAAAAGGAGAAGGGGGAACCCACAATGAGGACTGTGTTTTTATTTCAATATTATCTTTAAATATAACACGTTATTAAATTTGTACAGACGAGGGTGTTGTTTTATTTATTTTCACACTACATTATGAGTCCAAGACTGAGTTCTTAACCACAAAACCTGTGAGCAATCTCAGGGGGCTCCTTTCACAGCCAGGCGCAGGAGCTACGCTGCGAGGCTTGACACTGGGGTGTCTCCCTCACCCCCATCCCTGCTGTCCCGACAAGGCCCCTTCTTCTCGCTGCCTCCTCTTTGCAAAGCAGTCCGCTTGCTCTGTGCTCCTGGGAAAGAAGAGGGTAGGTACCTTCTTGGATCCTAGGGTGGCTCAGGAAACCCTAAAGGAAACACTATTTGGGGAAATGTCATGCTTGTAAAGTGAGCCGAGGGGGGTTGTTTGTTTCTGCAAATGCCTGCCCCTGCTTGACAATGGATTTTCTGTTAACTACTTTGAATACCAAGGAGGTGGGGAACAGTACTACAGAGTGAGTGATGGTGAAAGTGTGCCCCAGAAGCCTAGTCAGTGCACATTTTGTCCTGTCTGGCTTGATTATGGAAGGGACTGATGCTCTTACAGTCTTACTATATTTTACTAGGCTTAAACCGTCAGCCTGTTAGTGTCTATTAGTTACTCTGTTTTATACATATATATGTTTTTCTGTTGTATGTGAATTGAAAGAGAAAGATGTACCATTTCTCTGCTGTACGTTAGATTGTGTAGGAAATGTTTGTGAATGATTCAAAAAAAGAGATGAAAAAAGTGGCGTGGGTGTTTTGTGTGGTATCTTGGCACTTATATCGACAGTGAAAATTTCACTTCCAAATAAAACTTCCTTAGTACTTAAAAAAAAAGAATATCTTCTGACCCCATCCAGGACTTGTACCCCCGGGCTCCTTCCTGGGCTCCACCCACACATTCAGCTCTTTCTGCTAGGTCCCCCTTCCCCAGGTTCTGTTTCCCTCTGTGCTTCTACAAATACGTAGGCACGCGACACACCATACCCGTGTGAGTTCTGTCTCCAGGGATTCAAACAATTGTGGGTCAAAAATAAGTACTTTGCATTCAGGCCCGAGGTGGTTGGCACAGTGCTGAGCATATACATACTATTTTTCTTGTCATTGTTCCCTGAACAATATAGAATCACAACTATTTACACAGCATCTGCACTGTTTTAGTATTATAAGGACAAACTGTACCTTTAAAGCGAAATGATGTATCAATGAAACCAACTTGATAATAGGCTGATAGAAGTAAGAGTTAAGTTCCTATCACATATTTCTGGTCACAAAAGCTATACACACTTCTAAAGACCCCAGCGCTTGTAATATTTAACAATCATTTGTATTCGTTCCTTCATTTCCCAACCCACTTATTCCAGTCAGAGTAAGCAGCTCTGGGTGCCAGAGGGACCCAAGCCTGGACAGGGTACCCTTCCATCCAGGGTGCTCTCACCCCCAGACCCACATTCATTCCTCCGGCTGGGATATTGAGCTGCACCAGTGAACCTCACATGTACATCTCTGAGGTGTAGGAGGAAACCAGAATACCCAGAAAAAAACTACACCGACATAGTGTGTACTCCTTAGAGACAATGGCCTCACTGGGAAATTTTTCATTTTATTTTAATGGTTTTATTATTTTTTAAATATACTTTTACCTGAACTATCAATATCTTTCAGTCTTGTTCATTTTTTTTCCACAACGAGGGATTTCTTCTCTCAGGCATGGTGACAGTAGTTCTCCCACCACCAAACGACCCATAACCCTCCATCATAGTCATTGTGCTCTCATCGCCCTGTGTGCACGCACGCGCGCTCACACACACGCCTTTTCTCTCCTTTCTCCCTTCCCTGCTCCGCCCCCTCCCCTTCTGGGTGCTTCACATCTACGGTCAGCTTTCACGGTTGGTTTTAAAGTATTTTTGTCTGGCTCTTTGTTTGGTTTCTCTATATTCCACACATAAGTGACACCATCTGGTATTTGTCTTTTTCCTTCTGGCTTATTTAATTTAGGATTATTGGGCATTTTTTCATCAATGTTGTAACGAAACATCATTACAGGAAATGACATTATTCAAGGACCTGCTTCAGCTAAACTCCATCTGAAGCGTGGGGAGGATGTATACAGATCCTGTGTGAACACACTGCACAGGGGACTTGAGCACAACACATTTTGTTGTCTGTGGCGATCCTGGAGCCAGTCTCCCACAGATACTGGCTGTTCAACGATGGGCCAAATTGTCCAGCAAGACACCTTGACTTGAGTGTCCTTCCGCTGCTTGCCCTCGCCCCCTCTGATTAGCATTCTTTGTTCTGTGGTATCTTGTCTCTTCTTTTTTTAAAAAGATTTATTTATTTTATGCATACAAGAGCTGGGGTACAAGCCAGAGGCCAGGGAGGTGAGAGGATTCACCAGACAGAGTGGGGAGCAGAACAGGCAGACTGACTGAAACACACTGCTGGGGGGAGCAGCGGGCGAGGCAGGAGAGGGGTGTGCTGTGCCATGTGAATCCACTTCCCTCCCGGACTGGGGATCGAACTCGTGAGGCTATGCCACCGATGCTTCACAGTGTGGTGCTCAACCCGCTACGCCACGAGGGAGGCCCTGAGGCATCTTGTCCCATCTGACAGACTTAGAGAGACCCGCGACAGACCAGCACACTGACGTGTGCCTGGCCCCTGGCAACTCCGTACTCCCCAGTTTGAGGCTTCTCCGAGACAGCACCCAGACATGTTCTCCATGTTTCCAGGCCGTGTAGCATGCCCTTTAGCATTGAAGTTGGTAAACGTGAGGCAAATATGTGATAGTGAAGAACAAAGGTTTATTCAACCAGAGAATAAAATCCCTCATAATGAAATTTTAACCATGGTGCCATAAACATTCTAGATACTTTTGGGAAAGAGAACATTCACTTTACTTTCAGTCATGTATGTGATGTTCTTATAGGGTTATGGAGAACTAAAAGCTTCTCAGAACTATAAGGGGCTGTGCAGGCCAAGTCTTTTTATTTCAATGACAGTAGCAAAAAAGATACTTTGAAGATTGAGAGGAAAATGAGTGTGTGTGTTTGGGGAGGAGGGAACCTTATGATTTTAAAAAAAGAACTTACCATCATCCAAAATTAATGCTTGCTTAGGATCAGATTTAAGAATATTTGTCCATCTGGTCCTTTAAAAAGAAACAGATACATGATTTCTATTTAATAATACCTATTTAATTATTTACATTAATACTTCTTGGGAAAAAATATGACCATTTATAATGATCTGTATACCAGACTTTAAAATCTTGTTGAAGTGTTATAGTTTATTAATCCTAATTAGTACAATTAATTATTAGCCAAATTTTCCACTGTTACAGAATTATTTTTATTGCCAGCTAAAATTACTATTTTCATTTGCATCACCAAACTCTTAAGTGGTTTGGTAAAATCTGATCACATCACAAAACTTCCCCTGAGAGGCACTGGGTACATACATATTGGAATAATTTTTATTCCTCTGAGTAAAAGTTGGAGAATTTGGCTGCTCTATTAATTCTTACCTCAGCAGATTTTTTTGGACAAGGATAATTGCCATAACAGAAATTATTTTTCCCATTCTATAAGGGGCAGTTCCCAGTACAGAATTTCTAGTACCAATTCCAGTGTTATTTCTGGTTCATAAAATACATAGGAAATAGAGCCAAAAATCTTTGGAAATTCCAATTGGTATAGTAACTAATGAAAACAGCGATAATTATTTTCTCAACAATTTGTGCAGTCTTACTTGTGACTGTAAGAGGAAATGCTAAAAATTAAAAGTGAGAATGGTTGTATGTATGGTTTCCTTATTGGTGGTCTGTATTAATTAAAAATTGAAGGTGAACTTTAATGTCTAGTTATTATTCATGGTTTCTAGGTTAAATTTCAAATTATAAGATGTTCCTCTTTTTGATTTGTAGTTCTTCCTGGAACTGGGTCATATTTCAATTAGAAAAAAAAAAGTAGGTCAAGTTAGTTAAATAAAGATCAACAATGCCTAATTCAAAGCCTTGAGGCCAGTTTATCCCATGTGCCTCTCAGCAAATCCTTGGCCAAGACCCAACTGCCAGATTCTGATCACCTAACTGCTAAATGCACAGCCTGATAACACATTGTATTTATTTCCTCCTGATCTACAGTCTTCCTACTGTTGCTTTCTGGAACCCATTTCGGCTGAGCCAAGGAGAGCTAGTTTTCTTTTGTGGGCAGTAGTCCCATGAAGTGTTTTCATGACTGATGAGCCAACTCAGAGGCAGGCTGTGTCTACCTGTGGTGAGAACTTAATAAGAGCAAAAGCTCTACATGAGAAAGGGAGCAGACCTAGCTATCTATTAAAAAAACAAAATGTGAAAACACTAATTCAAAGGAATATATCCATTCCTATGTTCATTGCTATGGAGTGGAGACAGTCTAAGTACTCAGGACAGATGAGTGGATTAAAAAGATGTGATGTGGGCCTCCCTGGTGGTGCAATGGGTTGAGCACCACACTATGAAGCAGGCTGCAGCCACTGAAGCATGAGTTCAATCCCTGCTGCCAGCCAGGGAAGGGACCCACATGGCGCAGCAGACCTCTCCTGCCTCGCCCGCTGCTGCCCTCAGCAGTGTGTTTCAGTCAGTCTGCCTGTTCTGCTCCCCACTCTGTCTCTGGCGAATCCTCTCACTTCCTGCGACTCTGGCCTGTACCCCAGCTCTTGTATGTATAAATAAATAAATCTTTAAAAAAAAAAAAGATGTGATGTACAGGAGAGGGAAAGAGGGAAGAGCACAAGGGACTATGGTGATGGTTCACAGGTCATGTGGTGGTGGGATATTTATGGGAACTACACCCAAGGGAAGAAGTCAAATACTCTATAGAAATGATCAATGAGCTAAGAAAATAAAAAGGTTAAAATTAAAAAAAAAAAGAGGTGGTATAGATAGACAATGGAATTCTACTCAGCTATAAGAAAGATGAAATCTTGCCATTTGTGACACTAGATGAAACTGGAGGGAAAGATGCTATTTCACTCATATATGGAATATAAAGAAACGAAAGAAACAGAAAAGCCAAAAAAGAACCCAAACAAACCTGAGAAATGTGATTCCAAAACTGAGGCTACTAGAGGGAGAGGGGTAGAAGAGAGGAGAGGGGCAGGGGGTGCAGTGATCTGTGGTGTAGGGGACTGTGGGGGTCTTGGTGGTTGATGTAACATGAAAGCATACATCTGAAGAGGCATGACCCTGTACCCCCAAATCATACAGTGTTGTAATCAGACTTCCCTCAATATACAATAATATAACATAAAAAAAAGTGGGACAGATGTAAGGGCCGTGAGAGACCATGTCTAGGAAGAGAGAATGAGATGCAGTCTTGGTCTCCTGATGAGTGACTGGGAAAGACCTGTCTTATGAGGATCCTTGGAGAGAATTACTATATCCTGAGGATTACTAATAACTACCCAGGCTCAGTCTTCTCCAATTCATAAGTCAACTTTATATGTTTGATGCCCTGTAGAGTAATTTTTCTTTGGGGGAGGAATGAAATAAGTGTGACACCTTACTTTTTTTTCTCCATTTTTTTAATATAAATTTTTTAAAATTTACATATATTTGACATCAATTGTAATCCCCATGTATTCCCCATCACCGTAACACCAGTGCACCATCACCTCAGTCCCCCGTGCTCCAGTCTGCCCTCCACCCTTCCCCTTTTCCCTCCCCACCAAGTGTCCCCAGTTTGTTCTTTTCATTTTTGGTTTTTGTTTCTTTCTTGTTATTATTATTATTATTGTTGTTGGCATCTTTAAGTCTGACAGAAGGCCCTGGATTTAATGTGTTCACTGTGTCTCTCCTTTTGACCCCAGAAAACATGTTGAATGAGTTGCCCCACTGACTTGTCTTCCTTTCTTCAGCTTTCATTTACTTGATAACTCTCCCTGGTTTTCTGACCCCTGCCTCTCGTAACTTATTGCTCAGAGCTGTAGTTCATTCTAAGAGTTATTCTCTAATGCAGTCTGTTTTCAGGGACTTTGGCTTATATACCCATTGCCACCTGGCTGTTAGTCCTAAACTTCATCCAGAAATGTCCAAGTTCTTCATCAATGTCTGTGTGTCAGATCCATATTCCTCCCCTTGTTCCTAAACCTACTCTGCAGGCTTTCTGCAGTGGAATGTTACTAGTTTTGACCAAGTTTTCTAAGCTAGACATCACACTAGATTCTTTACCTACCATCTTACTCAGTCATCAAAGTGTAATGAATGTACTTTCAGTACCTTAATTTAGCCTCTTGGGATTTCTCACTTAGAAATCCTGCATGAAATTGTCACTCTGCTTAGAGGATGGCTTTTGGGTTTTGACTCATCATTGCCTTGTGAATTCCTCTATGGCAAGGACTCTAACTCAGCTCTTTCCTTGGATATCTCTCTCTGGAGTCTAGCGCTAAACATAGTGTGTCAGTTATCTATTGCTATGTAACAACAGACTCCCACCCCCCTCCCCCAACTTAGAGGCTACAAACCAGCCCTTTTGATCTGCTCTGATTCTGTGGGTCAACCACACGTGCTGTCTGGTCTCTGTGCCATGGGATACTGGCCGAGCTCCCGCACGCATTTGGGGTCGTTGGCACATGTGCTGGAAACTGGCTGGTCTTATTTGGCTCCGTGCACGCGTCTGCCCTTTGGCTGGCTCCATTGGCTGGGGTGTCTTGGTTCTCTGCCATGAGGCTTCTCACCTGTAAAGTGGTTTACCCAGGCTCCTTTGAACTGTGTCAGAGCAGCAAGAGGGAAGAAAGGAGGCCACGAGGCCTCTTGAGATCTAGACTCAAAGTTGTATAATGTCACTTCCACTGCATTTTTTATGGATTCAAAACAAATGACAAGTCTATCCGTATTCAGTGGGTAGGGAAATAAACTACTGTTTCATGGGAGAAACAGCAGAGTTATACTGTATAAGAGTGTGTGATAGAGGAAGAACAGATCACTGGGGCTACGTACTGCTTTTGGCACATGGTTCAGCTTCACAGGTGTCTGTCAAAGAAATTGAATGGATGACTAGGTGTGTGGGTGGTGGACAGAAGAATGGGTGGGTGGATGGTATAAGTGGAGGGGTGAGAGACAGCATGGTATGGTAGGAGGAACACTGGACTAGGAATCCTAGCCCCAGAGCTGCTATCCCTAGTTGTTCGACCTTGGGCGAGTTATTGTGCTTCTCTTACCCATGTTTCCTAACCTGTAAGATAAAGTTAGGAGACCAGCTGTAGTCTAAGTCCCTTCTTGAGCCAATATTCATGATTCTGTAACTATTAATCATATTATGCCACAGATAGCAATACTTGCTTCCTGTACATGTCTTAATTCATCACTGAGTGTACTTTGCTAAGCAGGAGTCATGTCAGTACTCATTCATGGAGCAACCTCAATGGTGCTGGCATGGTTAGTCAGCCAGCTAGAAGCAAGAACATGCCCATTACAGGTTTTCTCTCTGCCCAGTTTTTTTTTTTTTTTTTTTTTTGGTATTAATAGTTCCTTTGAAATAACTATCAAGACTTTCTCTATTAAATGCTATTTAATGCTATTAAAATGTAATCCCTGTTCTAAAATACAATGTAGAATATATGGGCTTCCTCTTCATTCATCTCCCTTAATGGAGGCAGTTTGGAAAATATCGTTGGGTACTTAGAAAAGATTAGGTTTGCTTAGAATTGTACTTACTTTGCAAAATGTATTCTTCCAACTCTTTTAACTTTGACTCTGTTTTGGTATAAATCAAATAAGACCTGTCAGCCTGTGAGCTTGCAAAGGCTTAATTGCCAGGTATCAAGTAAGTTATTTCCTTTGCACACTGAAAATAATATTTAATCTTTCAAAGCCCTGAAAGATCTTCAAATTACACAGGAGGACAGAGTTGAATTAGATAAATACTGCTTGGGCTTTGCTTTTCCAATTCCTCCTTTGATTTGAAACAGTATAACATGCTATTGATTTTTTTCAATTTTCTGTTCACTATCAATTCATACCAGCGGTGGAAGGATGGAGGGGAAAGTGGGATGCAGGGGTGATAAGAATCGCATGGCCCTGTGGTCATGGTCTCTGCTTTAGTCCATTCACATAACCAGTGTTTTAATATCCTGCCCGAACTAGTTTCCTTCTGTAGGTTTTAGACTGGCTTTTCGTTTTAAGAAAGTATGTGAGGAAAGGTGTTCCTACACCTGGAAAGAGAACCGAGGCCATGAATTCACACGCATTCTACTATTACATCTAAGAACTGCCTTAAAACGAGCAGCTTGGTTCTGTGAATGGGATCCCTTGTGAAATAAACTACAGACTTACGTGAGTCTTGCTTTTAGTGAATGACAAAACAGCTAAAAATACAAAGCATTAAAACGGAGTGAAGAGGATTATAGTACAGGTCATTTCCTGAGAGAAAAGGGGCTTGTGTGGGAGGAAGGGGGTGGTGACCGAAAAGGGGATGGGGTGAAATCCTGTCGGCCAGTAGGTCCCCCAGTACATCCTGTGCTGGCTGTTATTGCTGTGACAAGTTTAAAATAAAAACGCATCATGGCTAAGTCATGCGGTAGCGTTTGGTGGAAGGGTGTTAGGTCTCTTGGGGGTGGGTGGGGAGGGGAGGCCGAAAGAGTAGAGTTAGCTTTATTTAGGGTTCAGATGGTTTTGTGGACAGCTAATGGCATCCATTTAATTCCTTGTTCAATGTCTTAGTATTACATATGGCTTCCTTAGTCTACGGTGATCTTTATTGTTATTTATTTATAATCCTCTACTTCCAAAATGATTTAAAGCAGCTTATAATAAAAGCACAGGCATAATAGCCCCCTAAAACTATTAACAGAAGGAAAAAAAAAGGTAAGAACTAAGTGTTAATAGTGCTAGAGGTGAGGAGAAATAATTACAATAGAAAGTTGTGGGTAAAGAAGTGACTAGAGCTGAAACCTGGAAGTTTGGTGAACTTACAATTGTTCTTGTCCTCAATGATTAAAGAAGATCTCATTTTCCACACTCTCTGAACTGTTCAGTTTTACATTTTAAATATACAAAACTCTCGGGCTTTTTTTGTCCTTATGTAAATGTATTTTAACATTAGGACAATCACACTCAGCTTTTTATCTCCCCATAATAAATATTCTTCAGGCCTCACTGGCCACTGCCTTTAGGCTCACCTGTGAAAGAGTTAATTAGTTTGTCCTAAAGTCCTTTGCTCCCATTCCATTTTGTTGACCTTGTGTCAACTGTTTTACTCTGGTAACCGATGTTGCAATGACCGCATGTGCGTATACAGTTGTCCCTCAGGGGGTTGGTTCCAGGTCACCACAGGTACTGCAGTGCATGGGTTTTGAAATCCCTCATATAAAATGGTGTGGTGTTTGCGTATAATCCAAGCACATCCTTTGGTAGACTTTAAATCACCCCTATATCACTCCTAAATCTTAATACAATGTGAGTGTCACACAAATAGTTGTTAGACTGTACTGTTTAGGGAAACAAGAAAAATATCTGTAAGTGACAAGAAAAATGTCTGTATGTGTTCAGCACACATGCAATTGACATAGGCCTAACAAGTCTAGATTTTCCTGTCGCAGTTGACTGAATCTGCAGACCCAGAAGTCTGTGTGGGAAGCCAGTTGCACAACTCCCCCACCGCCTGCTGATGAATTCATTCAGTCAGTTAATATTTATTGGGAATTTGTCTGTGTGTCTCAATTACTGGCTGTGTGCCAGGGATATTGAGATAAGTGTTTTCAAAGTATGTACAGAAGATGGACGTGGGACCCTGGCTGGGTGAGGAAGACCAGGAAGGGCTGCCCAGGGAGTGAGCTCTTGAGGGAGTCCGAAACAGCTAAAACCAGTGCTTGTGAATTTTTTTCTGAATTGTTTTATCAAATCATAATATTGATGTTGTGAAAGGGTTCCTTCTTTCCTACATTTTCAAAACAGTATCAGCATTTGTGTTACTAAATTTTTAAAAGTCAAAGTGCCTAAGATTTACTTGAAGTTGCTTTAGCTTATGTGGGTTAATTTGGGGACAGTATATATGTACGCATATTCTGCTCTTGGTCTTCATGCTGTCAGTTAAGGGGCAAGTTATGGCAGAAGAAAAGACTTTGGAGTCTCATTCAAAAGCTGGCTAAGTCATTTAATAATGGTGCAGGCTTGGGAAAATGACTTCATCTTGCTAAACTGCAGCATGCCAGGAGCAAAATGATAGTACCAATACTGTGCCCTGTGAGCGTACCCACAAGGTTGCATGAAAGAATAAAGAAAGCATTAGAATATAACAGGTGTTTTAGGAATCGCTGCTACCTAGATTAGCATATTGAAATCAATCTTATATAGCTCCCATCATGTTGCTATCTGATTTTTTTTCAAAGATTTATTTATTTATGCATACAAGCACTGGGGTACAGGCCAGAGTCGCAGGAGGTGAGAGGATTCACCAGACAGAGTGGGGAGCAGAACAGGCAGACTGACTGAAACATACTGCTGAGGGCAGCAGCGGGCGAGGCAGGAGAGGTCTGCCGCGCCATGTGGGTCCCCTCCCTGGCCGGCAGCAGGGATCGAACTCGTGCTGCAATGACTGCGGTTTGCTTCATAGTGTGTTGCTTAACCCACTGTGCCACCAGGGAGGCCCTGATTTTTGATTTATAATAAAAGAATTTTATCTCTTAAGAAGTTTTCTACTTTTGCTGTTATTTCCTTTATGTTGGAAAGGAAGGTTTGGCAAGGTATTGTTCTGTTAAATATTGGCATTCTGATCATTTTTGTATTGTAGGGTTATATGCAGTTCTCCTATATATCCTGTATAGAAATTTGATGTTTTCCCTAGAGTATATATCCTTTGAACCTTTATACACATTTCTGTACAATCAAAACTATGGTCTTCAGATACAGACTGCAATACTGCTGCCATTTTGTCTTCGTTACCTAAAAGCACAGATTCTCTAAGTGAGCTTCCAAGAGCCATAGCTTAGTGGGATAGGTTTCAAAAATGAAACCATATACTTGATGTGAGAGCAATGAAATCATAAAGACTGACATAATATTTACAGAATTAATCACTCAGCTGTCCTCACTGTGTATTTATTTACAGAGTATTATATAAAAAGGTAAATATTTCTTAGAACTCTCTGGGAAATGGGAAGGTCCAATTTTTATTGTCTATGGTAGGTTTAGATTCTATTTTATGTGATTTAAAATTGACCTCTCACTGTTTGTATTTAAGAGATGAACGATAAGAGAAGAATGACCCTATTAAAAATTTGTGTTGAATGGGTGAAAATTCTTCCACAGTCTGGCCTCATTGATTTATCCAGCCTCAAGTCCTACAGTTTTGTACTTTATTCTTGAAGTTCTCAACTCTGAAGAAACTTTTCCTACCACTTTGCGTTTGCATGTTAGTCTTTCTGCCTATGATGATGTTCAGTTTTTAGAGATCTGAGCATCTTATCCTTGTAACATGACATATAAAAAATATTGTCAAACCTGCAAGCATCATTGCTGACTCTCCCTAGATCCCCTGTGGAGTGTCCATGCTCTTTTCTTTGCTGTCTGTGACAGGGAGGCAGGATTCACTGGTGTTGGAGCTTCGAAATCTGACATGACCTTGACTCTCAGCTCCTCCATTTGCTAGTCACATAACCCTCTGCAAGTTCAGTGACCTCCCTGTGCCTTGGTCTTCTCATCTGTGTAGGTGATAAAGATAGTCACAGAGGTACTCTGAGAAATAGGTGAGAGGATGCATGTTAAACATTTAGCCTCTTTTCTGATACCTAATAGGGACAAGGTAATACTAGTTACTTTCTGTTTATAGAGCTATCCCCCAGTTATCTATTACTTCACAGAGATCCCTCAAAACTTGGTGAGTTAAAACACCAACTGCCTGTTATTTTAGTTTCCGTGCATCAGGAGGAACCTGGGTGCAGTTGCTGGGTGTCTGTGGCTCAGGGTTTCTCACAGGCTGGAGCTGCGGTCATTTTAAGCTTCCATGTGGGCACAGTATGGTGGTGAGCAGCACCCCCCCCNGCGCGCCCCCCCCCCCCCCCCCCCCCCCCCGCAGCCAGCCCATCAGGACAGAAGCTGTAGTCTCTGGTAATCTGATCTTGGAGGCAGCTTCCGTTTGGAGGTGTCCTGTTTGATACAGTTGAGTCACCGGTTCCAGCCTCCCCTGGAGGTGAGGAAGTGACGCAAAGTGAATACCAGGAGAAGGAGCTGCTTGCGGTTCCTCAGAGGCCACCCAGCAAAGGAGGGCCAGATTGCACTCATTTTTGGGTTTTGATGTTTCCAATGTCTGGCTCACCCCTATGGCTAGGAACGTCTCATAGTTCTGGAAAGCATGAGCGATTCCTGGGTATCAGCTGCCACATCTTTTCGGTTCTGTTGCTTGTCCTTAGGGGAATAGCATTCTCAAAGCATGACCCCCATGAAAGGCGGCCTATCCCAGACCTTTGCAGTAGAAGGGACAGGCTGCCCGCCAGCATGTGTGGAGAAGGAATGGAAAAAAGGGGCGATTTGTGCCTGTCAGTTATTTGTCTGATTTGCCCTTTAAGAAATTATCTTTTAATTCACTGGTTAAGAAAATATCTTTTAGGATGTAGCACCTGGTTGTGGATATGTAATTGTGACTTGTGCAGATCATCCCTTGGCCTGCTGGTTAAAGAGGCTGCAGACATACCAGACCTCTAGATGCCCCCACCTCCCAGAGAAGGCTCTTGAGCCTGAAGCTTGTTCCAGGTGACGTCACTGAGCATGGAGCGATGCTACCAGCTCCGTCTTTTCTTTATTTTAGTCTTCTCCCAGCATAACCACAAAACCCCTGTGCTGGCCAGTTAGAAAATATCTCTGTGTTTCCAGTTTTTACTTTCTCCCATGTTCTTTCGAGAATCTTCTTCCAAGTTGATGCCTAAAAGTCATGAGAGCTGCCCCTGGTAGTTATCTTTAAACCTTTACTTATTGATAGGAGGAATTAAGGGATTTTTTTTTTCTTACACAGTCTTTGGAGAGAATGGTTGGTAGTAGATCCCTGATTACTAGAAACAAATGCAATATTTTTATTTTTTAAAAAGATTTATTTATGCATACAACAACTGGGGTACAGGCCAGTGGTGTTGGGGGTGTGTGTGTGAGAGAGGAGTCACCAGAGACAGAGTGGGGAGCAGAGCAGGTGAAGCTACTGAAATAAACTATTGAGGGGAGCAGCGGGTGAGGCAGGAGAGGTCTGCTGTGCCATGTGGGTCCCTTCCCTGGCCAGAGGCAGGGATTGAACTCATGCTTCAGTAGCTGCGTTTTGCTTCACAGTGCATTGCTTAACCCACTGTGCCACCGGGGAGGCCCCTGCAATATTTTTACAATACTTTTCTCAAAGTGATCTTTCTATTGATTCACTGTAGTTTATAATCACACCTTGTATTTCTGTATCTGTATGAGCAGAGAGTTCCAGAGTAAGAAGCAGTAGATATGTGAAAACTCTTAACTTGAAGGATCACTATTTGGGGTACAAACTATTAAATTGTCCATAAATGGTTGCTCTTCTCTTCTGCTCCATGTCATTCTGCTAACTAGCCAACTTCTTACCATCTGCCTCAGTCTACAGTTGCAGACCACTTTGCTTTGCTCATTCTACAGAGTTCCTTTTCATTGGAACTATGGAGCACATAGTTCATCCATCCATCCATCCATCCATCCATCCATCCACCTACCTTTCATCTATCCATTCATTTGTTTGCACATGGGTTTACTACTATAAAGAAAAAGCAGTAGTGTGCCTAGGCCGAAAGAGCTTGAGGGCCTGTAGGTGTGATGTGGCGTGAGCACAAATCGCCCAGGCCTAGAGCTTTACTGGAGGGACAGCATCCCGGGCTTTGGAGAGGAAAGTCGCACTGCCCAAAGTGATCAGAACGCCTGCATGGAGAGCTGTTATGGGAGGATGTGTACCAGCTGATCTGCCTGGGGGGTGAGTCCACAGGGTGAGGACTACGGGAAGACAAGTGTAGAGGTGAGTGGGGATAAGCCGAATGGAAGATGGAAAGGAGTCCAGTTTGACCAGGAACAAGGTGGGAGGGTGGGAGGCCTGGTGTGGCAACTAGGCTTGGGCTCATGATCTGCTGGATGAAGAACAAGAGTGTCAAGTTAGGACATAGTCTTTGACCATCTGTCTAAATCTCAACATCCTCACCTGTGAAAGGAGGGTGCTTACCTTATACTACTATTATGACAATCCAATGAGACAATGAATATCAGGGTAATATCATTTTTCAAATATTGGCTGTGTCTACCTTCCCATCCATACTTCCCCTTCCCTGCTGCCCTCTACCCCTAAATACACCTCCCCCAATAACTAAGCCTGTTCCTTACTATGGCAACGTTGTGGCAGAGCACCAAGAAGAGAAGAAAGGAAAGAATTTATTCCTGCTCCAATATCCCATAGCCTTAGGGGAAGGACAGGGACTGTGGAGCTAAGCAAACTGGATGAATGTTAGGGTTCTCTGTCACCTGGATTCACCAGGGAGAGAGGAGACAAGGAGAGTGAGGCTTTGTCCTCGGTGGCAGGACTTGGCATACCCGCGTGAGAAGACGAGGACCTGTAGGTGGGCGCCTAGGCCATATTGCCTTAGAAAGGGAATGGCTGGGCAGAGATAGGGTCGTAGCTCAGAGAGACCCATGCTCTTTCTAGCAGAGAAGCCTGGGGGGACGGTGTTGTCCCTGAGGTGGGCCCTGAGTGACTGAGAGCCAGGAGTGGGGCTGTCTTAGGGCTGAGCTGGGGAATCTGGCTGGGAAGTCCACAGATAGTTCAGCAGAAACAGCGCTCATGGAGATCAGGTGCCTGTAAGATCTCACAACAGCCCAGTAGGGTATGAGCTCTTAGCTGTCTTTGCCACTTTTGAGAGAAGGGACTTCCAAATTAAACTAACCTCTACATTCTGTAGCCGCCTTGAATTAGGAACTCCGACTAGAAATGAAGTTGTTACAGAAGAAAAGTGAAAAGAAACATTATTCCTTGTATTCCTTAGATCACAGGGAGCACCAGGCTCTGGGAAAACCTTGAGGGCAGCTTAGCTCTTAGCTTGGCTCCCTATGGAGACTCTCATTCCTTATCTGGAACTTTTTTCCACTTTATCAGGATACTTGGGCCTCCATCAATTACTATAGCTTGTATTCTCTCTCAGGGTCAGCCAATCTGATCAAGGCTGGTGATATCACAGTAAAAAGTCTGGGAGCTCAAATAAGAATGATAATGACATGTGTTAGTAACCTTAAACCTGTAAGGTAAGTAGTTGCATTATCTTCATTTTACAGATAAGCAACTGAGACTTAGATAAGTTAAGCAACTAGCCCCAGGTCACAGAATTCCAAAAGCATAAGCCCAAGTACAGATCTTTGGGCTCCAAGTACACGCTCTCTCTGCAGACTCCCTGGTGTCAGTGAGGAGGGAGGGTGGTGGGATTCCAGGGTTCTTGACAGTGTGGTGATTAGGATCTGTGTAAGGACCTGTAATGGCAGAATGCTGACCTGCCATTGAAGGGGACGAGGGAGGTGTTCCAGGTGAAATCTCCTTTAGCAGAAAGTTTGTGCCACTGAACCCGAGTCAGCATGTGGTCTGCGTCCCAGGTCATGGATGTCAGAATTGTTCCTTTCTGCCTGTGAAGCTGATCACCAGAGCATACCTCCGCTCACATTTTATTTCTGTGGATCAGGGATAGTTGTGCTTCCTCCAGTTTGGATTCTTTACTACCCTGCTGCTATAAAATGGAATGAATATTCATGCTTCCTGACTGCGGGCACTGCCCAAGGGGTGAGGCCAGGCCAGCTGGACCTGCAGGCAGCTCTGTGGCCAGAGTCCAGGCCCAGGAGAAGCCAAACTCCTTGCCCTGGACCAGAACCCTGAGCAGGAGGACTCATGAGTCTACGAAGCCACCTGACTGCCCCTAACCACCTGTGACCAGCAAGTGGCCCCACTGAGAGTCCATGGGGACGCAAGACACACCAAGGAGGAAACTGCTAACAAAAGCAGCATAGCTAACTCAGAGGAGCATGGGCATTCCTGCGTTCATTGCCACACTAGTTAACACTAGTCAGGAATGGAAACTATGTAAATACCCAAGGACAGGTGAGAGGACAAACATGACTCAGTACGCATGCCCAGTAGAATTTACACAGCTGTAGAGAGGGTGTCCTCCTGGCATTTGTGCAGCGTGGATGGAACAGGAGGGGTTGATGCTGAATGAAGTAACTCAGAAGGAGGAGGACAAATACCAGGTGATTTCACTCATGTTAAAGAACAGACAAAAGCAAAACAAACAAATACTAGAAATCTGACTAGAGAACTGAGTCTACCAGAAGGGAAAGGTGGGATAAGAGCAAAGGGGGAGGGATTCCAGTGGATTGTGTTGAAGATTATGGGGGTTTGATGGTGTAGTGTGGTAACATAAGTTTGAAGAGGTGTGACCCCTAAATCTTCTACAGTGTTGTGAACCCACGTCATTTCAATAAACATAAGTAATACAAGCACAAATGAAGAAAACAGTGTGAGGTAGTGAATGATATAGTCTTTGCTTTGATGAAGGAAGGACTAGAACGGCCTCTGTTTCAAAGTAAATATGAAAGGAAGAAATAAGGCTTGCCCCTTCTATCTTAAGTCACCCAAACAGCCTCAGTTTCCCTTCTGGGATCCTGTTACCCCTATCTTGTCTTCTCTCATTGGATCTGCTTTTCCTCTGTATTATAATGAGAGAGAACAAAGACCAGTGGTTAGTTAGGTTTTCAGCATTACTTTAGTCACAGACCCCCACACATTCCAGAAATTACTATGTGTATTTACTTTTAAAGTATGTTCCTATGGTATAGGTTTAAATAGGCATCTGATCTTTGAAGGCAGTGCACTCTACAATATTGTTTTCTCTTTCTGATTGCAAAGTCACAGTATTTCAGCTATGTGGGGATATCAAATACAGTAGGGAGAGAAGATAGTTTGAGAATCTCACCACCATTTAGCATGTTGCTTTGGAAAATACTAGTAATCAAAGTAACCACTTTGTAATCAAATTCTAGTAACACATCCTTGACGTCAGCCATGCCGAGCACATGCTGCAGTGGCTGTGATTTTCCGTGAGTCTGCTCCTGTAAGCGTGGACAACAGGTAGCCCGGTGATATGCGCCCAACGGGAAGTTGCTTTGTTCTGCATGGATGAAAAGAGGGCTAGCTCCAGCTAAGTTAAGGGAGTGGTTTAAAGCACAGAGGGGAATGGGGCTAAGGGCTGTTGCGGCTTGCTTATGATGTTTTAAAGAGGCCTGCCAGGAACAAAACAGGCAATATTCGTGTAATTGTAAACAGATCCAAGGATCCTTTATAGCAGAGATAATCAGCACAGAGACGGGGCTTGCTTTATTCTTTATGAGGGAACTTTGACCTATTCATTGCCTCTGTATCTGCCTATGGAGGCTCTTCGGGGGTGCTGCTGTAGGTTCCACAGAACAAATCATCAGAAAGTGATCCTCACCCGTTAATCAAGTCTTCCCAGACTGGTGGTGTGAGAAAGGCAGTGAAGTGACCAGCTAGTGCCCATGCACTGTGTGTCCATCCACTTTGTGCTTGGACGGGGCCAGTGTGAGGTGGAGAGAACTCTGCAGGGAGCATCATGGAGGCAAACTCCAGAACTTCAACATCTTTTACAAATTGTGTGGCCATGGTCATGTCCTGACATTTTTAGGGACAAGTGTCCTAGGCCTATAAAATATAGCAGAACAGGACTTTCAAATGGAGGTGATTGGTAAAGTTCGGTGGATAGAAATCCAACTCCAGAACCATTGTCTGATTTGAATTTTTTTTTAAATTTATTTATTTATGCATACAAGCACTGGGGTACAGGCCAGAGGTGTAGGGGGGTGAGAAGACTCACCACAGAGAGCGGGGAGCAGAACAGGCAGATCAACAGAAGCACACTGCTGAGGGGAGCAGCGGGCACAGCAGCGGCCGGCAGCAGGGATCGAACTCGTGCCGCAGTGGCTGCGATTTGCTTCGTAGTGCGTTGCTTAACCCACTGCGCCACCAGGGGAGGCCCCTGATTTGAATTTGATGAGCACTTGATAGTTAGGGGACCTGCAGAAAAATCACTTAATCCAACACTTGAGTTTTGGTAAAATGGAGGCAAAATATGTCTCATCTGGTTGTTGTGACAGTGAAATGAATTAATATGTAGAGCCTGGCACACAGTGAATTTTCCAGAGTGAAGTGTTCTAGGTGCCCAATGACAGGTGAAAGGATAAAGAAAACACAGTGTATTCACAATAGAGTACTACTCAGCCATAAAAAGGGTGAACTCTTGCCATGTGCAACAGCATGGATGGAATTGGAGGGGATGATGGTGAACAAAATAATTCAGAAGGTGAAAGACAAATCCTGAATAATTTCACTCATGTGTAGAATAAAGGAGGGGAAATAAAACAACAAACAAAACCAAACCAAAAGCACACCCTAAGACTCTGACCGTGGAATGATGGTTACCAGAGGGAAAAGTAGGGTAGGGAATAGGCAGAGGGAGTTGGTTGGTGGTGGCTGGTGACTGGACATTTGCTCTTAGACAGATGCTGAGATACTGTATACCCGAAACCTATACAGTGTTGTGAATGAGTGTTGCTAGTTTTGCATTTTCTGAACACCAACTCTATAAGTAAATAATTTGAATAAAATGTGAAGGTGTATTTTTAATGATTAAAAATAACACGCATATTGTGACAAGTCAGTATATAATATACCAGCACTGACAGACTTTTCTTCTGCTACCTTCTCACTTTATTTTGTGCAGACATTGGACGAAGTACATTTACACTGGCAAAACAGCATTTGTCCTTCTATAACAAGGGTGACCTCTGACCCAATTTTAGCTCAGTGTCCTTCCTCCCCAAACCCTCAACTGTCCTGGCCAAGCACATGACTGGTCACTGTTTCAATATATCAGAACTCTCTGTAAGGTTAAGTTTTCAAAATGATTCTGCTGCTAAAATTATTTGAAATTATTTGAAAGAGGACCTAAATGGTAGGCAAGAGATATGTTAGCCCAACCTAACAAATGGATGCCCTTGCTAGTGAAAGAGGTGACCGGACAAGAAGGAGCCCCATCTTAAAGTTTCCCTCCAAATCAAAAAGGCTGATGTCTTTATTGAAGATTAACGAGAAACCTTTTAGCAGAATTGAGTCTATCTTACACCAGTCACTGATCTGAGTTCACATTTATACTTTTTATTGACCATAAGTATTAAAGATCAACAAGATGAGCCAGAAAAAAGTCTTTTATGTACCTGGTAATACCTTGGAATTGGTTGGTTAAATCCTCACATCAAATTACTTTCTTGCGATTCACTTCATTTCTCTCAGAAGCTAAATGAAAAGGAAAAAATACTAATTAAAGATTGAAGTCATAAAGTAGGCTCCAGTTGACTAAGGCTTTATTTTGCCAAGACTAGCCTCTAAGGTGAATCAACCTAACCATTCCATGAATGAACTAAATCCATGTGTCTCTTACCTCTGGATAATTGCAAGGAAAAATATTTTAAATGCCTGTTAACTTGCAAACTTGCTGTCCCTAGAAGGATTGGCAGTGGAAAGGATGTGTTTTTGGGGGACGACATCCCTACTCTTCTCAGACACACCAGTTGCTTATAAAGCAGAAGCTTCCAGCAAGTAGCTTTAGCTGATGCTGTCTATGCATACTGTCCTTACATACTTGGTTCCTTCTCAACTGTTTCTAAGCTGGTTTATTTATTTCAGTGATTATTACCAAGTCTCTTAACTCTGAATCACCAAGTGCCCCACCTCCTGCCCCTTATATGTTGGAAGGATACTCGAAGATCACCCCTAACGGAAGAGATGCTGATGCTGGTGAGGTGGGGTCTCTCCCACTTTTAGTCTTTCACGACAAAGATGAATAGGGCGCTTTTCAGGTTGTAGAGGTGAGTTCTTGCTCTGTAAGGATTTGTACCCCATATTTTTCTGGTGTGGAACATCAGAAAGTGATAGGAATAAGGACAAATGAGTGCTGCACTCATCTTTTCCTGAATGTCTCATACTGTCAGCATTTGCAAAGGTTGACATCATCACTCTGGTTCACCGGCTGAATAATCTCTTCTGTCTCCGATGTCTTTTTTCCAGCACACTGTGAGCACTGTATCAGGTGATTCCAGACTACCTTCTGCAGAGAGCACATCTGTGCAGTTCCCGGAGCATGGAGTCCTCGGAGCTGTGGATGCGAACTATACACATGTCACTTAGACATGACTTTAAACAGTGGATTGAATGCTATAGATCCATAGGTTAACACATAAATATTTAAGTGATGGCTTCATGGATTAATATAAAAGTGGACACATCCTTTTTTATGGCTAGTGATTCAGCTCACCATAGGACAAGAAGCAACTTGTTTCAAAGAGTTGCGAATAAGCATAGGCCTGGGTCTGCTATTACTTAAGGTCAGTCACATAGCTGATCACAGATCATGAAAAATCTCTCCTGTTTACTGAGTTACCAGGTGTAGCTGTTTTATATTTACACTGTTTTATATTTAGCCTCATGAGACTCTTTAGTTACTTTATTGTCTCCACAGAATCTAGTGCTTTATGGAAGTTTCCCAACTGGCAAGATATGGAGCTGGTTAGCCAAATGTCTCAGTTTTCCCAGATCCAAGGGGCCTCACAAGAAATAGGACTTTCTTTTAAGTCATATTTTTAAAAAATTAAGTATATTTTTGCATAGAAGAATGGGGTGTAGGCTAGAGGTGTAGGAGGTGAGAGGATTCACTAGATACAGAGTGGGGCGCAGAACAGGCAGCTGGACTGAAATCTATTGCTGAGGGGAGCAGCGGGCCAAGCAGGAGAGGTCTGCTGCAGCTTGAGGCTCAGCTCCCTGGCCAGGGATGGAACTCAGGCCATAGCAGTGATAGTGCCGAGACTTAACCCCTAGGCCATCGGAAAGGCCCCAGAAATGAGACTTTGAATACTCAATTCACAGTAGTCTACCACGAACCTGCAAAAATTGCTGTTAGCCTAGGTATAGGCAGGATGTCACCTTCAGAGGTTGCCTCGGAAGTGACACTAGGTTAACTAGGACATGACACTGCCGAACTGGGACGAGTGCAGTGGGAAGTCAGTCTGCGGTGGGCGTGCCTCGACGTTTTTTGTTTTTTTTTTTCCAAAGAAATACTGAGGAGCTTGGCTAAGCCATTAATGTTAGGGTGGGCTGGGGGTGTGCTCATTGACAAGACTTTCCTTCTAGTTGCACAAACCTGAACATATAACATGTTCTTATGTAAGTCAACTCCAAATTACTGTTTTCCCTTTTCAGCTTGCAATTTCTTGAATCCCTGCTCTTGTTTTTCTTACCTGACAAACCCCAATGCTCAAAGCTTAGTGTTTTCCAGCATCACTTTATCCCCCACCTAAGGAGGGAGTTTTCTGAAGTGGCTCAGTGCTGTGGCGTGCTGCCACACCAGGAAGCACATTCCGGCTCTAGGTGACGCTAATCTGGAGTTTACGTGATTAAGCGCGCAGAAAATTCACGGACTTTCTCCCAGATCCTGAAGGAGGAGGGCCCACATGCTGGGTCTCTTTTGAAACCTGTTCTTCCCTGCAGTTGAGGCCTGTGTCAGAGGCCACCTGTCCCTTCCAGAGCACTCCCTTGCACAGAACTCCTTCAATGCCTCTCAACTTTTGCCTGCATAGCTCCCCTGCTGGGGCCCTTGGGAGCTTCAGGGCAGCCCTTTCCGTTCAGAGTTCAGAAGCCATTGACTGCATTGTGCTGCGGTCCATCCATCTGCAGCCTTGCCAGGCCGCATTCCTCTGCTCTCTGCAGTGACTGGCCTTGACTACTTTTCTCTCGGAAAGAGGAAGCAGGCCAAATGTCCCCCTTTAGCTTTTTCTTCTTCTCCACGCTGATGTTCACTTATTTCTCCATGTCAGTAGTTTTCACATGTTTTTTTCTAATGAAATCTTATGTTGAAACGCAGGGTGAAGCCAGTGTCTGATTTGTGCATAATTATTTTATAAATTTGCATTTCTAGTTTCCTGTGTGTACAGACAGTGAAGGATAATCATGGGATTATACATTAACCAACCCCCTCTCCCCCATTGAAATAGAAGCTTCTAGATGATCACTGCAAATTTGTATCAGCCCAGTTATTGTCTATATGGGTGAGATTCCGAGATCCAACTAGTTTCTTTCTTCTTCTTTTTTTTTTAAAAAAAAGATTTATTTCTTTATGAATACAAGCACTGGTGTATAGGCCAGAGGTGTGTGGGGTGAGAGGATCCACCAGAGACCGAATGGGGGACAGAACAGGCAGATTAACTGAAACACACTGCTCAGGGGAGCAGCAGGTGAGACAGGAGAGGTCTGCTGCGCCATGGGGGTCACCTCCCTGGCAGATGGCAGGGATCCAATTCCTGCTGCAATGGCTGCGGTTTGCTTCCTAGTGCGTTGCTTAACCCATTGCACCACCAGGGAGGCCTGCAACTTGTTTCTTAGAGGTGTTCTCATTGCAAACTGAGAAGTCTCTTGAATTAAACTGCTGTAGATGTGGGAAAAAAGGATGAAAAGGACATGTTTGTCTCAAAATATAACTGCTAATCTCACTTTACACCCTTATGATGCATTCATAAGTCATACAGAGCTTACAGCATGTGGGAACTGTCCTCACAGGATAGCTCCATGACTCAACAGGCCGCAGTAGGTCCTTCTCTTCATGCAGTCATTATTAAATGCGCTGAGACAAGAACAGGACTCAACAGCAGAGCCTTACCTGATACTAGCTTAACTGTAGCACAGCTGTCCTCAAGCCCTACAAAAGTTACGTAGTCATCATTTCATGCAAGCAGATATATGCAGGATTGCATTGTGTGTGTTTGGGGGGGGGTGGTGGTGGATTCTAAGTGACTTTTAATCCTCTTTGTTTCATCTTTCAACTTACTGTCTGCATTTTTAGAATATTTTATAATAAGCATGATCCATGCCAATTTTTCTCTCAGATACTGTAGATTTTCTAATTTTCATTAGCCGTTTATGCATATCTCAGTGCTCTAGTAATGTAAAAATAACCGTACAAGAAACTACAGAGAAATCCCTTCTGTAATTTTGGGGTGAGAAGATGGGAATGTTTCTTTCTACTGCTTTTATAGGTTTTCTTATGAGAATATGCCATTTTTTTTTTTTACAGTTCACAAATTCTTACTTACTGAACTACAATAAAAAAAATATTGCCAAACATAGACATTTTGTTTAGGACTGCCTTTTTAGAAAAATATGAATGAAAAGCCACAGCAGTTTTGATAATAATTTCAGGTAATTAAAATACATGGGCAGTGATTTGAGGATAAGCTTCATCTGAAAGCTATATGATGATGATGTAATGTGTAGTGCAAGTTAATGGCATGAAGGTCTCAAGTGGGTCCAATTTGATACCTAATATATTTGAATATTTTATTATAGTTTTAAAAGATTTAAACTACAAAGTGAAATTCAAATTAAATATTTATAGAATTCCCAAATACCACTATTTAAACTAATTTGAAAATCCATGATCTGTCAACACAGCATAAAATATCTATTCCCTCACTTAGCCTAAGTTATATTTTACACCTCTAGACATATATATTTTTTTAGGTTATGGACATATTCGTTTGCTAGGAGTGCCATAAAATGGCACCACAGATTGGGTGACTTAAGCAACAGAAATTTTTTTCTTACAGTGCTGGTGGCTGGAAGCCTGAGGTCAGGTGTTGACAGGGTGTGTTTCTCTTGAGACCTCTCTCTGGCTTGCAGACTGACCTTCTTGCCTGCATCAAGGTCTTCCCTCTGGACTGTCTGGGTCCACATTTACTCTCAGAGGTACATAGGGCACATTGGGTTAAGCCCACCCTCATGAGCTCATTATCACATACCTCTGTGAAGTCCCTGTCTCCAAATGCGAATCACCTTACAAGGTACTGGGGTTTAGGATTTCCTCATGTGAATTTGTAGGGCACCTAATTCAGCCCATAACATGGAGTTTTCATGTTTTTGTATGTTCTTGCTAGAGAACTTTCTCCCAGAAAGCAATCCTCAGCTTCTCAAATTTTATTTTTTTATGTGTTTGTGAACATGTAGAAGGAAGATGTAAATTTATGTGTGTGTCTCTTACTGTGCACTCATATAAAATTGTTAGACTTCTTTAAAGAATCATTTGACATTTTAAGGGAAAAAAACCGTTTTGGGGACTCTGGAATGATTTCACCTTTGGCTATATGCAATTATCACATGGACTTATATAAACCAACCAGTATCAAGTTAAAAGAAAATCAGATCAATGGCTTGAAAAATCAAAACAGATGCTCATTAGATTCGTCTAAGTCAGAATTAACTCCACCTTTCAAATTTTGTGGGAATTGTGTTTAACATCTGCAGAACAAAGCAAATACATTTAATTCACCACAGCCTCAAGTTTATAGTTCAAATTTGGCCTCTCTGATCTATTATGTTTGTGCTAAAAAGCTAAGGAAGTAAGTTATAAAAACAGAGAAACTAGAAATATTAATTTTTCTAGTCCAAGATAATCATCCTCCTTAGGTTTCACTCTGGGTAACTTGGGGAAGTTTCTGGTATTAAAATGGAACACTGTCCATTCTCAACTTACAAACCAGCTATGTTCCCAAAAAATCATTTGGGAGTCAGTTATTAGACACTCTCAAGAAACTTTCCCATCGAAACAATGTTATTTGTGAGGCTCGCTTCCTAGCCAGCCTGCAGAGACCTGCTTCCCTCACACCACCAAGGGTGCTGTGGAGAGTCTGGTTCTAGGAAAACTTCAAAGCACTCCCACACTGCCTTGATGCAAAAGAAAGCATGTCAGGAGGATAAGATACACACTTCAACCTATCGGTCTTTTCTTGTTTGCATTTTACTCTGATTTGCCACAGGCATCCTAGGGTTTAGATTATTACTGCAAAAATGCAAAGAGTCTGTACCCTGCTTTTGACCACTGGCATCAAATTTTTGAGATGACAGTCTTGCAGTCTAGAATTTTTCCAGGCAGGATGGGTTTTGGTTTGTTTTGCTTTTAATTTCTTAAGCACCCCATTATACAACTACATATCTACAAAGACTTAAATCTCTCAGGTCCATCAGCCAGAGCTGGAGAGAATTTGGAGAGGGTGGAGGCCTGTCTGCTGCAGGAAGGGTGGAGATTCAGTGCTGGTGGGAGGAGAGGCCATTGTTAGCCTTGGATATTAAAGACCCAGGAGGGATTTGAGGGATCCAGACAAAAGCCATCTCTGACTCAGGCAGAGACAGTACTGACTGTGTGGCCTGTGGACCTGGAGGCAGCCACCCCTGATGTATGATCAGCCCAAGGGAGAGAAGCCATGACCCCAGCTCACCAGCCACCGGGCAGATCCAGCATGGCTGTCCCCGGGACTTGCCCAGACACCCCACAATAAGGAGTGGAGAGACCCAAGGGGCTGGACACGACTCCAAACCGCTAGAAGACATAGGGGACAGGAGCAAAGTGGCTTTGTGTATGTCTGCACCCCCTTCCTCACTCTCTTCCCTTCTCTTTGGGAGCCACTCCGCTCCCACTGTCTAGGGTGAGAGCAGAGTGTGTTCTCTTCACTTCTCTTCATTTCATTCCACCTTAGCAGGATGACAACGCCTGTGGGATATTAGATTTATGAGAAAAAGGGGAGGAGACTTATTTTCTTTGTCTTTGTGTACTTTGCAAATTTGTAAATCATCCATCCTTTTAAAGTGCCTATTGTGACTTATCCTCAACTAATCTCTGGAAGAGTTCTGTGAGATGAGTGTGATGTTTCTGTCACCAAGGAAATGAAGGCAACAGTGTTGCAATGACAGTCTTGGGGGTTGGGGGAAGCAGTTGGGATTTGAATCCAGATGAACGTGTCGCATTCTAGTTTGAAACTGGGTCACATATATTCCTCCGCCCCTTTTCTCTGGCCTAGGTGGTAGGTGGCTGTAAGGGTGTGAAGCTCAGGGTTTATGGAATACAGAGTGGGCTGGGGAAGCCTACAGGTCCGAGCTTCAGGCTGATGAAATCTCTTGGGGGTGTTCCTTGGTTCCGGATGGCTTCCTAGACACCGTCACCATTTCTCTAGGAATTCACTCGGTTGTCTGTCTCCTTTCTATGGCAACCACCTGACTTTTCTCTTCAGAGCCTTTCCCCCTGATATTTCCTGTGTTCTTAACCTAACTTTTCTTAATTCGCTTTGGCAATGTGGCAGTGTCCTAACGGGTATGTGATGGCCAGGCTCATTGGGTGGCTCTTCCAAGAGATTCAGTTTTGCTGAATGATAGTTGAATCATTTCTTAATATTCTAGTAAGATGCCTATGTACAGTAAGGGAGGTCAGGCGTGGACTTTTAAGGTCCAAAAGGAGAAACCCAGTGACAGCTGCTTTGGGCTATACCCCTGGGTCTGCGGAGTGTGCTCTTAATTAACTCTACTGCTTAGAGAACTGTATTTTGATGGGAAACTTAGAGAATCAGGGTGCGAAAGGAAGCATTTTTGAGGTTTAAGAGAGCCTTTTCTGCTAAGAATAGTAGGCCAGCCAGTCTTTTCCCTAGAAAAGTAACTAGGCCAGGGGTTTACCCTGGGAAACCAAAATATGAAAGGAGGGTGACACAAAAAAAAGAAAAAAAAGGAAAGAAAGAAAATAAACAACAATTTTAAAAGCTTAGCACTTACTTACTTAGAATAATTAACTAAAATAGGAAGCTACCAGATGGTGCAGACTTGTTATTAAAGCCCATCTGTGAGCCACATTACGAACTAGGTTGCTTTTCAGAGGGAGTTCTGTCCTCATGTCAGCTGCCCCGCACCAGCTCCAGAAATGCCAGTGAAGACTCTTCCCCCAACTCCACTCCATTCTCCTGAGACTCAGATCCCATCCTTTCTCCCCCTCTGCTGCTCCCCACTCTGCTTCTCTGAAAAGGTTTGTGCAGCAAGGCTAAACTTAGGCCTGTACATCCACAAAGGACGTACATCCGCTGTCACATAGGCGGTGACTTTCTTGATTCTTTCTGGGTGGCAAGGATAAAGGTCTGGGAACACAGAGTGGAGGGAGGATGTTGTATAGAATGGAGGCACTGGTGATTATGCTTCCTTAAGAGGAGGGAGGGAAGGAGGGGGACAGGCGCAAAGTGGCTTTGTGTGGGTTTGTACCCCTACCCCTTCCTCACCCTCTTCGGGGGCCACTCTGCTCCCATCGTATAGAGCTGGGCAGTGTATAGACATTCCCTGAGCTGGGCTGCCAGGTTGGGACAATGATGTGAAGTGACGTGAGACAGCATGGCTGCCAACGAGCTACACTGTAGGATCACCTAGAGCGTTTACAGGGCCCACAGGATTGGTGTAAACCTGACAGAATGGAAATGAGAAAAGACTACGGAACTGAGGAAGGTCCAAGTGATTTTGAAAGACTTGGGGGTCAAGAAATACCCACATCAGTCAAATCCCCAGTTGGGACAGGAGGTTCAGACTTCTGTGAGATAAACAGAGATGAGAACCGCGGAGCAGCCGAGGTCAGGAGGGCCTGGAAACCATGCTTAATGGTGGCACCTGTGTTGCAGACTGCAGTGGTCTCTGCACATCTCCCAGAGTTGCCAGGAAGAATCTAAGCAGCATCCCAGACCACACGTCTGGGGCAGGAGGAAGCCTCTCTTAGCTGAGGCTGCCTGGATGCAGAGTTAGCAGTAATTACAGATGTTTATGGAAATCCAACACGTAGTCTTACCTTTTACAGTAGACATTGTGATATTACTTTATCTTGTAATATTTAAGATTATTTTGGCCTATTGCAATAATAAGGTCAACCTTAACATTCCAATTTATAGTGACATTTGCATAATTGATTTAGATTTGTACCTTTAACTTAAATCTTACCAAGTTTATTTTTAGAATACTGGAAGGTTCAAGGAAACAAAATCTTCCTTATTTGTAGGTTTAATTTATTAGCGTAATAAGGTTCCAAAAATACTATGAAAATCATCCTAGTAGCAGGACTTGAATAGAAAATAAAATATATTTAACTACAGCAATGCATTTAAAATTATTTGAAAGTGTTTAGTTTATAAAGTTTATAAATGACACAATACATTCCAAATACTTTTCTAAGAAATCGCTCAAGGTTTTAAGACTTAAAGAGAAAAATAAGACTTTTAAGGTGAACTTAAAAGCTTTAGGTTTTTAAATTTGGAACTTCAGTAGATTGAAAATTTGTTTAATTAAGTGAACTTACAAGTAATCCCTTCTACCCAACACAATGCTGAAGGGTCACAAAAAATCAGTTATATAGTCATGTACATGAAGAAGCAAGCACATCTTTTTGCTGGAATGAAGAAGATATTTAGGTGAACTTAAATCAGAAGTGATTTGGCTTCAGATCAGCTTGCCTCTGGTGTACTGTGGAGGATCCTCCCCATGCTAAACAAAGTCCAGCAGCAAGTGCTGCTTTTAATCTTGATGGCTAGCAGAAGGAAGTGTCAAGCCAGGTAGCTGGAGGAGGTGGGTGTACTGGACACCGCTGGTGGTACGTCCTTACTGTAGGGCCTTTCTAAAAGGGAAAGCATCCCAGGAACCCTAAAATGTTCACTTGTGTATCTGACCCAAATTGTACTTCTCGGCATTTATCCTAAGGAAATAATACAAAGAAATTAGTATACATGAAGCATTAATTATAGAATTAGACATAGATATGAACAGTAGAAATGTGCTAAACATCCCTGAGATCCCATGAGCACATTATATTAGAAACGTATAGGATAATATAAAATAACTGAAAATTAGAAAGACTGAAGCAAACTGGGAAAATGCAGATGAGGTAGAAAGTGGGGGGAATTCAGAAAACCTAACTCTATCTACAGAAGGGTTTTATATATATGATCAATTGCTGAAAGGGAACTTAGAAAAATTGGGTGATTTTGTTTTCTAAATAAGTGTTGTATTGTTATAATCTCCACACAATAAAAGTTAGACCCCGATTTATAATTCTGTCTTTGTTAGTATCTTGTTATGGGTTTACCATATATTGCCTATATTTAAGTCAGGATTCTAGGAATTTCTACGTGATTTTATTCTGAAAAGTTTAGTAATTCCTACCGCTATAACATTTACTGGAAAGGGCTCGTGTTGGACTCATGCCTCCTGTGTCTTATTTTTCTGGGAAGGGCAGATGCCTTGTCATTCAGAGAATAGCCCCATTGGATTCAGCCTGGCTGGCATTGTTAATCAAATGTTTTGATCCTCTTGCCAACCAAAAAACACCTTTAGCTCTGGTGTCTGGTGCCAAAGAACTACCCTGTTTCCTGTTGATTCTGAAATCTTGGTGTTTTTTTTCCAACTTCCTTTTTTATTCTCAGTTATTCCATCTACTTCAATTAAATGTCTGTCTTTGCTGACATGAACTGGATATCCTACACTGCTGTGTTTAGATGTCTCCTTTTCTCAGAATCATTTCTAGTTTCCTTGAGGCTGGGCGTATAGAGGTTTGGAGGTTGAGTGTCCTAATATAGCTGGGGAAATCAGCAATTAGACATTGCTCCAAATCTCCAAGTTAGTAACTTTAATTCTAATTGTCAGGGACTCCTATTGCCTGAGGTGACTTGTGCTGTTTTGTCAAAAAGACAACACTCATGGTCAAGTGTATGAACTGAGCTCAAATCCTGCCTCTGCAATGTAGCGATATGTGACCTTGGGAAAGTGACTTACCTTCTTTCTGCCTCTGTGGAATGGATATAGGATGAGCCTATAATGCAAAGGCTGTTATAAGGAGTACGTGAGAAGACACATAAGGCACTGAGGACAGGACCCAGCACCTAGTAAGTAGTAAGCAAATAACATATCGATGCTTGTTATTTAGTAAAAGTTGCCTTAATTTGCAATTTTGTAAAAATTAAGTCATTTAGATTTTCTTTTTTTTCCCTCTAACCCTCATTCTCCAATTATACTGCTTTTCCCATGAAATCAGTTTTTATGGAAAAGGCTGGTTAGTGAACATCTAACAATATATTGTCTTTACACTCATAGTGAGTTTGTATAGAAAGAGAAATACATGCATATACATGTATCACAGGAAAACATTACTTTTTTTGAGTGATCAGAAAGTCAATTGAATTTGCCATCATTTTTTCATTTCTAATTTTTTTTATTGACTTCATGTTCCCCCCATGCCTCAGTGTCTTATATGCCTTTGACCCTTTTTCTCTCTTCCCTTCCTCTTAACCTCTGGAACCTCACTTAATTTATGGGTGTCTGCTAGTCTTTATAATTTTTTTGTTTTGTCAAGTTGTCCACTATGTAACTGTCCAGTATTTGTCTTTGTCATTCTGACTTGCTTTACTACACAAAATTCTTTGCACTCCTTCTGTTTTGTTGTGACCAATAGAATGTCATCTTTCCTCGTTCATGAATATGATTCCACTGGGTGGATAGGCCACCTCTTGGTCCAGTCCTCCATCAGTGGACACTTAGTTTGCATCTATGTTTCAGTTATTATAAATAATGTGACAATAAGCACTATAGAGAATGTAATTTTTTAGTTGATGGTTTCATGTTCTTTGGATAGATGCCCAAGCGTGGGATTGCTGGGTCATTCCATTTCCATAAGGTATTTCCATTTCCAGTTTTTAAGGTAAATCCAGATCACTTTCCCAAAATGGCTCCATCAGTTTACATTCCCACCAGTGGTATAATAGAGTTCTTTCTCCACAGCTGCTCCAGCTCTTGTTTGGGAACCTTTTTAATATGTGGCATTTTTGTGCTGTTTTTTTAAAGATTTATTTATTTATGCATACAAGAGCTGGGGTACAGGCCAGAGTCACAAGAGGTGAGAGGATTCACCAGAGACAGAGTGGGGAGCAGAACAGGCAGATGGACTGAAACACACTGCTGAGGGCAGCAGCGGGCGAGGCAGGAGAGGTCTGCTGGGCCATGTGGGTCGCCTCCCTGCCCGGGGATCGAACTCGCGCTGCTGTGCCGCAGAAGCTTCACAGTGTGGCGCTCAACCCACTGCGCCACCAGGGAGGCCCATTTTTGTAGGTTTTTGACCTGTGTCTTTAGATACTCTTCTAAGGAGTTATCAGAAAAAATGTACAATAAGGAAAGCCAGTTTGATGTACAAGTGTACCCCACTTTTGGAAAGTTCTAATTATGCCACTTATATGAGGGACCTGAATTTGTACATGTTTTTACAACCCCTAAAAAAAAATCCAAATAAATTTTCCTTCTTATGACGAAGGCAAAAAAAAAAATATTGGTTTTGTGACATTCCAGAGGCAGCAGCACTGTGAGCAGTGAGAGGGTCTGCTGAGCCCCTCCCTGGGGACTTACTTCATGCAGGCTATGTATGTATTGTGAAATTCCTGCTTTTACTATGTGCGAGTGTTATTGTAAGGTTTCTGTGTTATTCATATGATTTAGAAGATTATTGGTGGGGGTCTGGGAACTCTCAAAAATATTTCTATATAAGTTGATGGTTGCTTCCTCATTTTATGCCATTTCAGCTTTTAAAAGGTTTCATAGGAATGTTACTCTTTTGGATACTGAGGGAAACCTGTATTATCATACTGGTGAGCAACTTATCCTCCCTCTTACATTACAATATCTCAGGCTTCTTAATGCTGTAGAAGACACACATGAACATTCAGTGTCTTTTGTGTCTTTTATGTGCATCGGTTATTGAGTAATATTTATTAATGAATAAGCTAACAGCCATTGCTTTGGTACTCATCCTGTGCTAGGCATTGTGCTAGGGTAGAGAATACCGAGAAAGAGAGTATCACCCCTGTTGACAAGGAGTCTATAGTCTCGTGGGGAAGACATAATTAGTGATAACACAAATTAGACTCAGGCAAGGGCCACCATGAAGAATTGTTTAAGCTTTCATTTATCAGTCACAGCAAAAGTTGTTGGTGCGGACTTGACCCTAGACACTGTTCTAGGAATGGAGAGAGATTAGGAAACAAGAAGGCCTTCCCTTGCTTTCTAAAAGCTGAGTCGTGTTGCAGTAAGGGAGCCCTCAGTTCTGATTTTGATGCTGTTGCAGTAAGGGAGCCCTCAGTTCTGATTTTGATGCTGTTGCAGTAAGGGAGCCCTCAGTTCTGATTTTGATGCTGTTGCAGTAAGGGAGCCCTCAGTTCTGATTTTGATGCTGTTGCAGTAAGGGAGCCCTCAGTTCTGATTTTGATGCTGTTGCAGTAAGGGAGCCCTCAGTTCTGATTTTGATGCTGTTGCAGTAAGGGAGCCCTCAGTTCTGATTTTGATGCTGTTGCAGTAAGGGAGCCCTCAGTTCT
>JAGFMF010011752.1:35777881-35791190 GCA_019455555.1 Galemys pyrenaicus | reverse complement strand
GCAGTAAGGGAGCCCTCAGTTCTGATTTTGATGCTGTTGCAGTAAGGGAGCCCTCAGTTCTGATTTTGATGCTGTTGCAGTAAGGGAGCCCTCAGTTCTAATTTTGATGCTGTTGCAGTAAGGGAGCCCTCAGTTCTGATTTTGATGCTGGAGCGAGAGGTACAGATAGCCTTGATAAGTGGGTTTTCTGAAGTCGTAAGGAGAAAAAGGCAAGGGATAAGAGTCCCACACTGCCATGAGACTAGGACAGCTTTGAGAAATGCTTGACAGCCTGGTATTTTGCCAGTGCTCAGGATGCTTCAAAAGGAGGCCTCTGAGGCCCTTGAAATTCAAGTGTTTTTTCATCTTTGCAGTGCCAGCATTTAGTACAGTGTCCAACATATAGAGTTTCACTATATTTGCTGAATAAGTGATTGAATTTGGGGACTCCAAATAGATTTGAGTGAAAAAATGAAATGTAGGTCACAAATCCCCAAGAATGCCATGCTAAGGCATTTGAGTTTATTCTGAAGTTACTGGAGGGTTATCGGCATTTTAAGTAGGGTGTGAAACGATCTGGTGAATGAAAATATAAATAGAGAGGCAACTGTATGATATTAACATAAACCTCAACATTAGAGCTGCTGAAAAACAGAAACGAGCCAGTCCTTAAACACGTGGGTTATATTTATTGCTCACTAACCATATGAAAGTGGAGACTTGCCATCTGTTGGGGACGTGGGCTTGAAGGTTCTCTCACTCCACTGTGTAGGTGTGTGGATCAGATGGAATTCCACACCCCAAAGGGAAGATTTCAGTTAGCTTCTGAAGAACTGAGGCCCCACTTTGGGCAGGGGGGATTCTCATTATTCTGTGATCTTATGCACCTTTCTGTTTTCAGATCTAGCCAAAAGTCGCTCACCTTTTTTAAGGAGCAGAACCCTTAAAGAATAACATAATTAATGAATTGGGGGACAACGTTGGATTGTACACTTTCCCCTCGTGCTGCTTTATGCAAATGGGTAGAATATCTATAACAACTGCATATAGTAGTTGGCGATGGAAGTTGGCTAATCCAGAGTTACCAGGGAGGCAGAACCAGGGATTTTGACTCCAAGGGTGACACATTTGCAATGGGACCTTGGGCTAGGGTTGGTCACACAGACAGATTGTGCAGTAGGCTTTATTGCACTTGATTTTTAGACCTATTGGGTGGCGCCTATGCAGGGCGTAGCCTGGAAATTCTGAGGATGAAGAGGATCAGTAGACATGGAAGCTGCTTCAGGTCTCTCTCTCTCTCTGAAAATTCCCAGGAACGTGTCTTGTCTACATACCCTTTCTCTGCCCCATTAAGAGTAGGAATTCACAATTAGACATCATTGTGGCTATTTGAGTTTCACTCAAGACCCCAAAATGCCAGTAGTTGCATATGAGGAGCAGAGCAGACAGACTACAGTGGAGTCAGAGAAGAGCACCCACATAGAAGAGAAGGCGTCTCATCTAACACTGATGCCTTTGTTCACCTACAGTTGTGAAAATTAACATCATTTCCTGTTTCTACTTTTCTCTGTTTAGAAGTTTTGTTTTTTTAAAAGATTTATTTATTTATGCATACAAGCACTGGGGTACAGGCCAGAGGTGTGGGGGGTGAGAGGATTCACCACAGACAGAGCGGGGAGCAGAACAGGCAGATCAACAGAAGTACACTGCTGAGGGGAGCAGCAGGCACAGCAGGAGAGGTCTGCTGCGCCATGTGGGCGGCAGGGATCGAACTCATGCTGCAGTGGCTGCGGTTTGCTTCATAGTGCATTGCTTAACCCGCTGCGCCACCAGGGAGGCCCTGTTTAGAAGTTTTAGGAAAAGAAGTACATTTACATCAGTAGTAGGTAAATAACTATGGAAACAGTTTCAATACAAACAGAAATCTCCAGAAAGAGTTAACACAAATCCTTTCCTATTTTTCCTCTACAATGTTGAGTGAGAGGTATATGAATGTGATACTAGAAACAAATTGTGCAGCTTTTCAGTTAAACAAAATAAGCCTCACCTTTTTCTTCCAAGTTAAATTCTTCCAGTTTAACTTGAGTTAAATTCTTCTAGTATAAAAGACAATGCACAGCATATAGAAAATTCAGTTCCAGAAATTAAGTCCATTCATTTCAGAGGAGCTTCACTAAGTGATTATGAACACGTTTATCTTGGTTTAAAAAGACATCTTAGAGGAAGGTTTAAGTTAAGTACTATTATCTTGTTGGTTCATATGGTTCTTTTTAAGTGAACGTTTTAGGTCTGGATTGGTGGTGTTCCCCATCGAACTGATTAATGGCATGATGACAGCCACGACAGGGAGCTGTTCGACATTTACAGTCCTCATTCCCATAAAGCTGCCACTTCCACAGGAGCATACCCTGTAGCAGCTCCTAGAGGAAGCAGTCTCACTCTTCGGGGGTGCCCTGCTTCTTTCCTCTTTCTTTAGGCTGAGAACCTGGGTAACTGCTTTGATCATGGGTGTTCTCGTCACTTGTCATCCTCCCAGGTAACCCTGCTGGCGTTTGAACATGTGCCTCCTGGAAATTTGTCCTCACTGCGAGGAGTGACTCATGGGGTCAGGGAAGAGCTCTTGATCCCAGTCATTGTGGGTTTAGAGCAATGGTAGACCCAAACTGCCTGAAAAGGAAACTTCTAGAGTGGAAGGTGTAACTTTTCCAGGATTCTGCTGTATCAGAGGTCGTTCTGCGGACCCACTCTAACCATCGTCCTTCCCAGTTCTTCTTTGGTCCACGGTAACAGCTCGTGGCACAGGTGTCAACATGGATGCACCTGGGCTAATGGCTTTTCAGAGTAGCCTGGAAGGATTCACATTAGGCTTGTAATGGGGTTAACAACAAAAAGGTCCAGCCTGCTTTTACCTATTTTGTGGTTTAACTCTTCAACCTGAGATGGATTTTTCTTTTCCTGGGGTTTTATTAAAATAGTTTAGCTTGTATGACAGCTAGTAATTCTAGTTGGTGGGAAGAAATTAAGTGGCTTATGTTGTAGGTTGGCAGCAGTACATTTGGAAATAAAAGCAGACTCGAAGCTCTCTGATTAATCTAGGAAAGTAAGCCTCCTTCGCAGTGGGGAAGCCTTCCGCCCGGGCAGACTCATTTCTGATGCCAAAGCCTGATCTGAGGGATTTTTGGGTCTTTTTTTCCCCCTCTTTTGTTGTTGTTTTCTTGGAAGAATGAACTGAGCGCTACAGTCATGGCAATTTTCCTGGATTGAATTAGGGTTGAGCCTTCGTTCTTTCTGAGTTCCCTTTGATCTGGCGGTTTGGGCTGCCCTGGGGGTGAGGGTTGCGCAGCTGCAGCGCGCTGAGCAAAGCTCCGTGGGCTGCTACCTGTCCCCACACCGCCCTGCTCACTCTTCCGGGGATAGGAATGTGTCCTTAGACAGGACCCACACTCTCAGCAGCCTGGGAGGAAAAAGGAGTCATTCCAGGGCCTCGAACATGCTCTGTTTCCAGAAGCATGGTCATTTGGATCGCAGCTGCTGTAGCTACGGCTAAATCTTACCAGATGACATGAGAAAACACGAGTTAAAATAAATAGACTTGAGTCCATGGATCCTGGCTGAGAATAATGGATTACCTAAGGGGCGCTGTTCATGGATTCGAAATGCTGACGTCTCAGTGCCTCCTTTTGTGAGTTCAGAGGTACTTCTTTGGTTCATGTTTGTTGTGAGCTCATACTCCTGCAAATCTTCCCGTCAATTATAGCGAACAGAAAGGCCAGTGCTTAAGAGAGTGATACCGCACATCATATCAGGAGGCTGAGGCATTAGCAGGGCTTCTGTTTGGGAAATGACTTAGCAAGCTGGAGAACAGACACCAGGGCTTTCGTGAAGAGCTCATCGGTACAAATTCAGCACAGTCTGTGGATGATAAATGTCACTGCTCACATGGCTTGAGTCTTTGGGAAAGCTTTCTCTCTTCTGGCCGTAGGAGAAAGAACCTATCAGCTGCGCCGAGCTGTAGTGCCAGGTCTGAGAGGTTCAGGCACGGAAAGACTAACTGTGGGCCCTAGTAAGGCAGCCTCCTTGCCTTCGCAGCTACTATCTGACTTGAGGATCACATTAACATCATTAGATCTTATCATCACCACTTTACAGACAAAGAAAATGCAGCCCAGAGATGAGCCACATGCCCAAGTTCACGTAGCTACCTGGCACAGACACAGTCAAGCCCTACCTCTCCAGATGCCTCCCCTGGTTCTGGTCCAACTCCAGGGGAGTACAGCGGTTTGCAAATCAACTCTGAACTTTGCTACTGCGGGCTGACCTGAATCTATCAATCTGTGGAAACCCTAGCACTATTATCAAGAATCTCTGGGTTCCTAGGTGTACAAAACATGTCTGTGGCTTAAAAATATCTTTTGCAGATATGCATTGTTATTTTCCAAAAGCATAGAGATACTCTCAAGATGAATTAAAATGTCAATTCATTTCAATGTTTTAATACCTACAGTAGCATCTGATTATATTTTTCTAAATAACACTCCAAAGGTACTTCCATCATTGTGTGTGTGTGTGTGTGTGTGTGTGTAGAGTATGTATTTATGACTTTTTTAAATTTAAAAATGGGCTTTGTATAGAACATATTGAGAATCACTGATCTATGAGAATGCTGGGATTGTAGAAATTGGCTTGTTTTGTTAGGTCTCTTTCTTTCTCTTTGGGGTCCAAATTAGTAGATTATGTACTGTAAGGAGGAGGTAGCATTCTTTTCTCTTCCTCATATATAGTCCTCTCCTTGACAATGAGGAATCAGTCATTCTATAAGCATGAGACAGGAACTAGGATACAGACAATGAAAGAGAAGAGTCTCCATGTCCTTTGTTAGTAACTAGAAACATCTTTTAGAGAAAGAGGATAACAGACAAAAACTCACAATTCCTTTCAGCATTCAAATCAGCCAGTGGCTTCATACCTGAGCATCAAGTTCCACCCAGCAGCCTGGGCCTAAGAGCAGGAAACCGAGGGCGGGCCCGCGAGAGATGCAAACAACCTCAGAAACAAACAAATACATGGGAACAATGGGTGGGGAGAGAAAGAGTTTATGAACATACATCCTTGACTTGGTGAGGTTGGTTTTCACCAATCAAAGTTCTGTAATTTGTCAAACTCAGCATGGGGGGGTGGGGGTGGAAATAGGTATTAAGAGTTCCTTCATTTCCAAGTTAAGGCCAAAGTCATCTTTCTTCAAAAGGACATCCAACATTTTGAAGCCAGGAACTCTATGTGGTAATTTGGGTGTGTTGTATTGGACAAGGATGGGAGAAACCTGCTACACCCAGAATCAGCTCAAAACATGCCCAGGGACACGCATGCACGCGTGTGCGCACACACACACACTCATACACACGGCCTCATGAAAGGTTGCTTGGAAAAGAGACAGAGGGGAAGACTGTCACATGGTCTCTTCTCCATGCAACTTCTAGTCTTAGTGGATGAGGGGGTTGGGGAAAATCAACCAACCAGCCAACAAACCAACCAACTCACTGATTCTTTGGCGTCAGTACCTTCCAACATGGAGCCTCTTCTAAATGCCTTTCTAATTTGAACCTGCTACCTTGTCTCCACATAGTATTTCACTGGACACTGCCTTTCAGTACATGATGGTGGGGTGGTTCGTTCCTGGTGGGATGATTTGCTGTTCTAGTCCTGGCATAAATCTAGAAAGCACAAAGAGGCTTGGGACTTATTTGGGAACTTCAGATGCAAGGAGTTTGGCCCCTTGAAAACATTCCTTGTTTGTTCTCCCTGTAGAGCAGGCTGTCTTTCTCATTGCTAAATCCCCAGCACCTAGAAGACGCGCCAGGCCCTGGCATATAGTAGGCACTCAATAAATATTTGTTGAGTGGATGAATGGATCTATCTTAGTCACACAGCCCTTCCTCTGATTATGAGATGAAAAATGCAGGGGAGGCCTGGGAACAGTTGTTAGGCTGGGCCAGCTTCCATGGCACTTTCCTCAGCTGCAGAAAGGATAACTAATTGCCACCATGGCTTGATTTATATCTGCCTTGCATCATGAGCACTGTCGTTTTGCCTCTTCTGCCAGGGATCAAATTAGGTGAGATTAAGTAATCAAATAGTTGTTCAGTGAATAGTACGTTTCTGATAGCAGGATCTCGTGAGCTCTCTCGTCTAGTCCCTGGTCTTAGTGGGTTGAAGAGCCAGCGTAGAGGAATTTGGGTTTGGTTCTATGGTGGGATCCTTTGTATAGAACAAAAATCTGGTGATTTTCTTGTATTTCGATCTATCAGCCGTATCAAAGTCATCCCATCAGTGGTGGGTGACTGAGTATGTTCCTACACATTGTTCTATTTTCTAAATTCATCGTATCATGGGTTTAGTTTTTTAATTAAAAAAAATGAAGTGGAAAAATTACCCATTTTTTTAATTAAAAAAAATGAAGTGGAAAAATTACCCAGTGGAAAAATCACCTACAACTTCAAGTGGGAGGTGACATTTAGAAGGTGTGACCGAATTCTCTCTTTTCAGGGCCCGGATAGCATATCCAACCATATAGAAGGGACTCAGACAATCTGTCTAGAGAACGAAGGCAAGAAATATGAGCCTCTCAGCCACTGGTCAGCACTGGCACTTGTGATGGTTGTCCTGGATTTCAAAGGTGCCTGGGTCTGTGGCTACCTCAGCCACTCTGGTAAAGGAAGAAATGCTCTGTTTGATAGAAATCCAGTTACAGAGAAAATACCTGAGAACAGGTAAAGCACAACACCTGATTATCAAGGCCTCATGGTGTGCATAAAAGAGCAAGGTCTGGGAGGCTGCCTTGGTGGCTATTGTCTGTTGTTTTCTTTATTTTTTTTTTTTACTTATGCATACAAAGTTGGGGTACAGGCCAGAGTCACCAAAGGTGAGAGGATTCACCAGAGACAGAGTGGGGAGCAGAACAGGCAGACCGACTGAAGTACACTGCTGAGGGGAGCAGCGGGTGAGGCAGGAGAGGTCTGCTGCGCCATGTGGGTCCCTTCCCTGGCTGGAGATTGAACTCGCGCTGCTGTGCTGTGCATGCTTCACAGTGCGGCACTCAACCTGCTTGCGCCACCAGGGAGGCCCCCGTTGTCTGCTGTTTTTTATTGTGTTTATGACATTATAACATTGCTTGGCCATACTGTATATGACTTAGGGGTCTGGGTTCACACGTCTACAAATGTGGACTCTCATACCATGTCCCCCATGAATGCACCCACAGTCCACTGGACTCCCTCCCAGCTTTACTCCCACCTGCCCACCCCTCCCACTAGTAGCCCGAGTTCTGCATTCAAATCTCTAGGATTTGTTTTGGGTTAGTTTTGTCTATTCCCATGCTTTGTCTTTATATTCCGCATATGAGTGAAATCATCCATTCTTGGGAGTGTGGACTAGAGCCCCAATGTTCTTCCTTACCGCTTTGTGACTTTGGGCAGCTTAGCTTAAGTGTCCTCATGAAGAGAGGGTGTATGATAACTGTCCTAGTGGCCAAATGAAGACCAAGTGCAGCAATAACCACAGAGTACCACACAGAACTGGCAGGGTTGCAGGCACTGAGCGTCTGTTGGAGCCCTCTGGCTCCAGCAGTATGTTCTCATCCCAGATCCACACACGGAGTCTGTGATACCCCCGTAAGGAACCTGGGAGTTGGAGTCAACACGTCTTGCAACCTCTGCTTTTATTTTGTCACTTTAAAAGTAGCACTTGATAAACCACTTAGGTACTGGGAAGCTCTGTGTGTGTGTGTGTGTGTGTGTGTAGGAGATTCTCTGCATTGGTTTAAGTGAAATAAACAAGGAAGGAGAGGACCCATGGGCTGAAGGAGAGGACCCAGTGAATAGGGACACTTGGTGGTGGGTGTGGGGTGATACATGCAGCTGCTCAGGTGAGAAACTGGGCACCTGGAATGTCTGCTGTGTTATAAGCTCATGTTACCACAATAAAAGAAAAAGAAATACTGTGATCTTTAATTGCAAGAGAAGCCCAGCTAATAGCTCCAGCTCCCAACACAACTCGGCAGAGCCAGAAACACTTCAGGAAACGGAGGACCCTGCACGCAACCCTGGGGAGCACCTGAGAGGTCAGTGGTCAGCTAATCTTACATCTCATTAGATACACTCACTCCTGCTCTTCAGCCTGTGGACATGATGGTAAGTGGATGAAAATTCGCAGTGTTTTAGTAAGATCAGACCGAGGAGCTGAAGTCACTTTCTCTCTATTTCAGCGTGAACACAGAAAGGACATTATAAACAGGGAGGCACCAGTGACTAAATCCAGTGTGCCCCAAGCTCTGGTTTAAAGGGGAGTTCAGTGCAGGGGGCAATTGTTTGAGAATAAGGTTTTTCAATTTGCAAATGAATTAGCAGTAGCAGTTGTCAATTTTACTAGCTATAAAAAAATAACATTGGCATTTGGTGCTGTGCCTCAGAATCTAAAGCCCTTCTCATGGGGGTACGAGTCACCAGGTTTCCGCACAGGACTGAGGCCCTGTCCCTGGGCTGCCCTCTCGTGGGAGGGGCTCTGAACTGTAAGGAGGTGGTGCAAAGACACCAAGATGGTTCTGCGTGCTTCCGGGGGTGCTGTTGCTATTGTCTAGGGCGGAGATGTGGTGCTGTGCCAGGTGGCCATCTCCATGGCAACACCTTACAGTTTCTTCATGCTTCCTGTCTTCCTCGCTCCTAGCCCTTTTTTCTGAGTCTTTGTGAGGGCAGGGCCAGCTCTGCTCTCTGTGCCCCAAGCTGTGTCATCTCCATGATCCTTGCACCACTAAGAAACTCATTTTTTGCTTAAGTCTGTATGTATTGCTGTGGCCTGCAGCCAACACCTGACAATATATATCTAGTTTTTAAAAATGATGTCTGCCTTCAGCTTCTCAGGAATACATATTTTGTGAGGAAAGACACAGCGTCATGGAAGTATCGAGGGGACTTAAGGAGAGGTCAGCATCGAGTCTCATCCAGGAGGCGTCGTGGCAGTGTGTTCTACAGGGTTTGAAGGTCCCTGTGCTGTGGAGGAGCCTGGGGAGGGGTGTGCAGTCAGGGCAGGGGCAGACACATCAGGTAGGTGCGGCCGGGCCCTGGCTCGTGACAACATGACATTCTTGCAAAGGAGCAATTCTTGGAGAGGTAAATGGAAGCCGCTAAGTATCCCCAGAAAGGGACCCCTAGGGGGCCACTTCTGCCCCACTCCCCTTGCCATCGCTTCACTAGCTGCGCTCGCTCGCTCGTCTCAGACCGCCCATTCCTGGGAAACACAATTAGAAAGGCGGAAGTTGGCCAAGTCAAAGAAACACCTGGCAACCAACTACATCTTTTTTCAATTATGCTTTTGACTTAGCCAGGGAGTGGAAATTCCACGGAGGGCCCGACAGGTGATCTCCTCTGGGCTATGGACAAAGGCCACGTGCTCCTGCTGCTAGTTAAGCTACCTGGTTTTGTGCCCCAGCCAAACACAACATGCTACCTATCTGCAGGGGAGCCAGTGAGTCACACAGCCTCAGAAACTCACTTTCAGGAGAGGAGGGCTAACCCTACCCCTCTGTGTCACTTGTCCGTGATCGCAAACCACCATGACAGGCTTTCTAAGGTAATTAAACTTCATGTCCCCAAGGCCTAGGGGAAATTCCTCAAACCTGCTAGGAGAAGTCCAGGGCTGGCAGTGCCGGAGGAGCGGGAATGTCTACAGCCGGCTGAACCCCTGGCCTTTCCCAGCCTCTTCAACCAGACAGTCTATCTGGAGAGCTCGAGGTTTCCTTCCTCCTCGCCTTTGTTGTGGGGTCCTCAGCTGCTGGCAATACCTTAAGTCAAACCAGTGAGGGCTGTGAACAAAGGAGTTTTGTTTGAATCTGAAGAGTTTTAAGATCTAGGAATGGCGACTTCAAGTGACGACAGGGAACGCATGGCCGTGGAAAGTCAACAGGAAATGTTAAGAGCACACAATGGACTCTTTGCTTTCCTGTTCCTCCTGTTGTGGAGCCGGCCAATGGGGATGAGAACTTTGATGTCAGGGCCTTCAGGAATGTTAAGCATACAATAGGCTGTGTGTTTAAGAAGTCAGGTAGTTCCTCCATTCTCTGTTTTAACTTTTGATGACCTTTGCTTTGCTATAATTCAAAAAGACAGAAAACTTACAAGAAATGGTACAAGGAGCTCTATCATACCCCTTATCCAGACTCACTGATCATTTCTTTTATTCTGGTTTTTCTCCTATCATTTTCTTTTTTTTTTTTAAAGATTATTTATGCATACAAGCACTGGGGTACAGGCCAGAGGTGTGTGTGGGGGGGGGTGGGCGGTGAGAGGATTCACCACAGAGATCGGGGAGCAGAACAGGCAGATTAACAGAAGTACACTGCTGAGGGGAGCAGCGGGCACAGCAGGAGAGGTCTGCCGCACCATGTGGGTCCCCTCCCTGGGCGGCAGCAGGGATCGAACCCGTGCTGCAGTGGCTGCGGTTTGCTTCATAGTGCATTGCTTAACCCACTACGCCACCAGGGAGGCCCCTCTCCTATCATTTTCTGTGTCTCCTCTGTGTGTGTCTCTCTCGACAAGCTTTATGTATGTATGTATGTGTGTATGTATGCATAAATAGCTATACACATATATATAGAGAGAAATATATATGTACAAATATGTACATATATATATGTAGAGAGAGACAGAAAGAATTCTTTGTTCTTATTCCTATTTTTTCTAGACTATTTAAAACAGAAAGCACTGTGCCTCTTTATGCCTAAATATTTCAGTGTGTAAAGCCAAAAACATGGCTTATACAACCATAAATAATGCAATGATCAGCTTCAGGGGTATTAACAAATATTAAACTTTCATTTACTCCAACTTTAATTGCCGCAATTGTACCCTTTACGATATTTGCTCCTACTTTCCAGAATCCTGTCCAAAATCATGGCTATCATTTAGTTGTGGGATCTCTTGAGTATCCTTTAGTCTGGAATGTTCTTTAGACTTTATCTTACCTGACCTGGGTATATTTAAAGATCTCTGTGTAACTCTTGGAATATATTTCCCCTCTTATTGCTTCTCAATTTTGAGTTCCTGCTATATATTTCAACTGTTGACCTTTTGGCACCCTTATGTCTATTAAGCCTCCTAATTTCCTATTTCTTCCATCTGTCCAGCCTGTAATCAGATTTTCTGCGCTTTCATGGGAAGGTAAGTCTGAAATGCTCACGGGTTAACGACAGTATGGCCCGTGTGCTCACATGGTCTCCGTTGTCTTAGTCTACTTCTTTAATTCATCCAATGATTCTGTCTTTCTTTAAGGGACACACATTTATCTAGAAAAGCTCATACTGCACATCTAGCAGCCTGGATTTCTCTCTAACAGTGGAAGATTAGGCCCATTTAAAAGACTTCAGCAATTGTACCTGTAAGAGTTGTGTGAATAATTAGAGTCTGTATTCACTGGGGACGAAGGCCTGGACATCAGGCCAGTGCAGCCATTGAGATGTGCTCATCTTCCTGTGTCTTCATTCTGAGTGAGGCCAGCTCCTGACTTGGTTCCCGTGAGCTTTCTCCCTGGAGCAGTGTATCTACTTGGAATCCCTGGGAGAATGGACAGTTGTCTCCTCAAGGTGCAATGACCAGTGTGCAGCATGCCATGCCCTCGCTCTAGGGTGCTAATCTGGCAATTGGTTTCTGCCAACATGCACGCTTCAATCCACCTCTCCAAGGTCAGCAAGAGAATCAAACACAGAGATCAAGTCTTACTTTTTCCCCATTTTTCCAACTTTATGAAATTTGAGTGAGGTCATGATATTCAGAGTCAAATTAAAAACTTCTCAGCTGTTACCATGATCTCTGTGAGATCTGGACTCTGTGTCCTGATTTCTACCTAGGATCCAAATGTCCTGAGTAGTCTGGGCAAGTTACTCTCCCCCCTTCATTTCTTTTCCCCCAGAATGGGAATAATGATATCACAGAGATAATCTGTGAGTTGCTAGGAGAGTGGCAGCCAAGACCAAACACAACTTGCTTTATTTATTCAACCAGGTGGTGATGTCGTGTGATTCCTATCATTCACAGGAAGTGTGGCTTCCAGACAGAGTGGGAATTCACCTTCACTGATTTAAAGCGACCTCTGAAAGAGATTATGATGGGCACTGCCTCTAGTTTCACTGTCAGACAACCTGGGTTAAGCAGCATTATTCAGAATACAGAGCATTGGGCATTGTGATGAAATCGGCATTTGTGCTAGCTGATGAAAAGACAAAACTGGGAGTCTGTTTCAGACTTCTAAGCCCTATCCACACTTGGCATGTATTGTCTGCTCTCTCTGTCCCTCGAATGCAGACTCCTAGTGTCACTCGACGGGGTGAGAGGGCACAGGTGCACACATGTCACACAAGTGCATCTGCATGCACGTAAACACACACATACACACAGTCACACACTGTATACCATGCACCAAATATCATCTTTCATTATTCACTCACTGCTTCTCCTTCCAATTGCCCATGCCCAGCTGGCACCCCATCGACCTCCCTCTGTGGTGTCCCTCCCCTGAAATTCAGCTATCTCTAGTACCCACCAGGGAGGCCCTTCCCCTCCTCTCTGCTCCCATTTTTATCTATCTATGTGGTCTTATTCCTGCAAAGTGACTGTCTCCTCTACTGCCAAATGAATCTATTTTGGTGAGATAATAAATAATACTGACTTAATGTGTTTCTCTTCTCTGGCCTTATTTCAAGAGAAACTCGCTGTCAGTGTCTTAAAGCATCATGGCAAAAGAAGTAAGGGAGAAGGGCCTCTCTTTTGCCTTTAAGTTCCTGTGTTTTAGGTTGGTGGCCCCTGAAGGCTCAGTCTGGGTGATTCCATATGCTTCTAAAGCAAGAGAGTATTCTGGCTGAATGCATTTGCTGAAAGTATGCTTTGGGTCTCACCATTCCTAGCAAAGCAGATGTTGCAATTCAAGGCCAAGATGACTGAGAGTGACCATGAGCTCCTAGGACTGGAAGTTTCTAGACGATGTTTTATTGTGCATCAAGCATGATCATGTCTTAGAAGAGTGAAAGTCCCTTCTAAGCCAGTGTCAGAAAGACCCTCTGTTAGGTCAAAATATGTTGTTCTTTTGATATTGTGGGGGAAAACACCAAGTGAAATAGCCATTTTGAACTGTTGAGGATTTTTTTTTTTTTAAAGGAATCTTTGCACTTACTTGGGCCTAAATGCTTTCTTTTTTTTTTTAAGATTTATTTATTTATGCATACAAGCACTGGGGTACACGCCAGAGATGTGGGGAGGTGAGAGGATTCACCACAGACAGAGCGGGGAGC
>JAGFMF010011752.1:35761924-35773689 GCA_019455555.1 Galemys pyrenaicus | reverse complement strand
AAGGGACTGAGGTGATGGTGCACGGGTGAAATGGTGGTGGGTACCCCCTGGGGACTACAAATGATGTCAAATATAACTAATAATAATAAAAAAATAAAATAAAATAAAAAAATACAAATGATTTTCTCTAAATAGAAAAAAAAAAAGAAAGTGTGTGTGCTTCTCTTCATTGTTATTTTTTTCCCTTTGGGTGCACCTCTGCATTTCAACTTATATTATTATAAATATTATCATTTCCAGGCCAAACACAGGCATTAAAAAAAACCCTTGTAAGAACACAGTTTTGCAGACTAAAGATTTTCAGAAAAAATATTGGGTAAGCTGTGCATAAGCATCTGAATTTGGGGGTGCTTAAAATAGAAAGTATCGAAATGTATCACCAGCCCAAATCCTCATCTGACCCAGACCCTTTTTGGTAATAGACCTAGAGGGGTGCCCTCTCTTGGGCTGTCAGAGACCCTCATGCTCTATGCAAGATTGGTTTCTTGGTTTTCAAAAGACAAGGGTCCATTTCTCTGAGGAAGCTGCTGTTTACTTGGGAGGCCTTACTAATCCTTTTCCATTACAACAAAAAGACAATATCAAAGAAGTAAAAACAGACTGTTGCTGAATATTTTCACATGCTCGCTGGCACTGAAGTCTTGTGCGTTTTGTTTTTGTGAGATATCTAGGTTACATGAATAATACACTGGGAGATTTGGGTAATTTCTCAAACATTATTTTTGGTAGTTACAGAAACCAAACCCAAGAGGAATGTATATGTTTGTGAACCTCTAATTCTGTTTCTCAGGGCACAGGAAAGGCAACAGCATGGAATCAATACTGAAAGTACTTTGTTAGGAGAAAGCGAACCTGTGGTGTCCACATTCTAAATCAGGTTCTTGTTAAGCCCTGTAACCTTCTTGATACTGTCATTCAAACATATTTTGTATTCTTTTCTTTTTCTATTTATCTGATTTGACTCAAGTCCATTTTGTGGTGTTGGCTGGGTTTTTGGTTTGAGTCAAAGTTTCCATACAACCCCAAACGCCTTTGCTCTTGCTCTGAGAATGCTCTGTAGGTCAAGAATAGAGAGCTGAGAAGAGCTTGTAAGAACCTGTCTGGCAGGCAAGTTTGTGTCTTTCTCTTTTTTTTTCTCTGCCTTCTTTTAAGAAAAGGAACAATGCGAGGTCTTAGCCGAAGTCTGGAGATGTTAGTTGTGCCACGAGAATACACGGCAGCCACCCATCGTTCTGGACTTTGTGATGGTTCGTGTGCCTGATGCCTTAGCATGCCTGAAGTGGCCATGCCAGGAGTAGGAAGATGAAGTGATACCTGCCTGCATTTATGGGGCCCAGACGCCAGGTCTGGACTTGCGAACTCTCAGGAGATGGGAGGGGTCCCCTTCAGCTATGGTTGATGCTGAACACCCAGTTGTGCGGTTCATCCAGGGAGAAAAGTCAGTTTTCAAAGGGCAGGTCAGGCTTCGACAAACCACAGCCTTTTGTCCTTTGGTGCCCCAAATGCAGAACAAATGCAATTATCTAGGTGAATCAAGCCACGGAGTCTTTCATACTGTAAGGTCATAAAGAAAGGTTATTGATCATGCATTTCCCTTTCTTGCCATACGTTTTCTCTTCCCTCAAAGCTGATCTCTGTTAGTCTCCTCCTGCTCCTTTCCTAAAAATATTACCATCTTCTGGTACTTTCTGTCCAGACTCCTGAGTACTTGTGAATTTGGTGAACTTGCTGCTTTACTCTTCTCCCCAAATGCACGGAGTCTTCCTGGACACAGCATTAAACTAACTGATTTCTGTTAGTTTATAATGTAGGAGGGAAGATTTATAATGTAGGAGGGAAGTAACTAGTGAAAGAGAAGAATGAAAAGAGGGAAAAGGAGGAAAGGACTGCTCTTTAGTGAGTGAGTGATTGCCACGAACCAGGAATCCTGCTTGGCACTTTATGAACATCATCTCATAAACTTGTATAATATAATCAAGATATTGGAGGATGAAGTCATTACAATAATCATGTCCATTCTCTACCCATTTTAGTAAGTAGATAGAGTTTTATTTGTTTGATCCCTTTCCTGTATGGCATTCTATGGATCAGACTATGTTTTGAGACCAACGAATATTAAATTGTACTTATCATAAGTGAAACCAGCCTTTAAACTACTTTGTACACGATCTTAGCAAGTTTAATAGTTCTTGGAGGCGGTCTATCATGGCATTTAGCTGGGCGAAAGGCCTGAATTCAATTTAGAACTTTTATACTGAGAAGTATGGGAATTTTTAACCTCTCAATCCTTCGGCTTCTCATCAGTATAATGGATATAAAAATAGGACCTACCTCATAGGATGGTTGTGAAAATTAATTGGCATTCAAATAAGTGGTAGATATTTTTTATTATTAATTTTGCAGCTCGATGACAAAAGCAAATACTGGTCCTAAGGATATTGTACTAAAAGTGGGAGTGAGCAAGCTTGCAAAATCAAGAATCGTATGGGCAGGGAAATAATGTAAAATTATTTACAAGTAATACAGAAGGGACATTAGCAGCCTCAGATTTCTCCTTTCGTTGCTACTCCCAGAGTTAGTAGGTCTGCCACCTCATATCCAAAACATGGGGTCCAGCTATCCTAAGTAGTTATAAAGTTTTTTCTCTTATCCTAAAATATACTTTTGTTGTGTCGTTTTCCCCACTAAAACCTCCAGACAGCATTTCCTTTCTGCCTTTCTGTTGAAGCCCCCATTTCTCAATGTAACAGTTAAAGCTCTCAGATTAGACTCTCTTCTCCATTTATAACCTGTTTCCCATTATGGCTAGCACAAATGCCCTGTTTTATTTGGCTTATAACTTTAAGACCACCAGCTACATTCATCATCCTTTAGCCCTACAACATACATTTAGAACCTTACATTAGTCCCTTCTTGAAAAGTCTTTCTCCTTTCCTTTTCATCTATCCAAATTCTATCTTCTTCTCTTTTTAATGTTATATATATATTTTAAATTTATTTATGCATACAAGAACTGGGGTCTAGGCCAGAGGAGTGGAGGATGAGAGGCTTTATCAGAGACAGAGTGGGGAGCGGAACAGGCAGTTCGACTGAAATACACTGTTGAAGGGAGCAGCGGGCAAGACAGAAGAGGTCCGTTGTTCTATATTATAATTTTTAAATAAAAATGTAGAAGATACAGCTTCCAAAGTGACTTTGGTAATTTACATGTTTTCCTGGGAAAGTCTTAATAACTTTATCTGCTGAATTATACCTATAATTATAACTGCTTTTGTAATAATCAACCAATTGTTTAAGAATTAAGTCAATCGAAGCCAGAGTCGGTGAACTACAGTGATAGACTCAGCACATAATGCTCTGTAGAGCATCTTAGCTCCATTCCATACATTCATATGCATCCTTTTGTTTTACTTATCCACACATTTTTATTTATTTTTATTATATATATATATTGTTTACAGCACTGTATAAGATTTAAAGGTCTAGGTTCACACCCCTTCAGATATTTGTTACCACACCACACCCACTACCAAAACACCATACTCTTTTTCCATAATCCATTGGGCCCCCTTTACTCTTTGCTCCCTATCTTACTGCTCTCCCCCTGGTAGCCTCAATTCTAGGGTTTATTTTGGTTTAATTTGGTCTGTTCCTGTACTCTGCATATGAGTAAAGTTATCTATTATTTATCTTCCTCTTTTTGACTTATTTAGCTCAGCATAATCCACTCCCACTGTGTTCTATGCATATTTATATAATTGCTAGGGTTTCATATTTTTGATAGTTGAGTAGTATTCCACCGAATGTATATCTACTATATCTTTTTCTTTTTTTTTAGTTTTTAAAAAATATTTTGTTTATTTTCTGACATAATTGTTCTCCCTTAAGGTATAGTTCCTGTAGTTCTCCTACCATCATAGCATCTATGAACCATCACCATATTCCCTTGTGCTCTTTGCTCTCCTCTTTTGACCCCTCTCCTTCCCACTTCCTTGCTGTTTGCCTCAAGTCTACGGTCAGCTTGCAAGTTTTGTATTTTTTCCTTTGTTTTCCTATGTTCCACTTATAAGTTAAACAATCATCAGCAATAGGTTTTTTGTAGAAGTCCTTTATCAGATGGCAGAAGTTGATTCTGCTCCTAAATTGGTAAGAGTTATTATCATAAATGGATATTGATCTTTTTTTAGGGTTCCTCTCTATTGCCTTTATTCTGTTAAAATTGTGAGTTATAGTAACCAATGTTCAAGAGTTAACCTAACCATATCTTTGTAAGATATACCCTAATTGGTCATGATGTGTTACCCTTTTTTAATATTGCTGGGTTGCGGTTGTTAATAACAGTTAAGAAAATTTTTGTTTATATTCATATGGATTATCAGACTATCTTTTCTCCTAATCACTTTGATTTTAGAATCAGAGAATTCTGGCTTCATAAATATGAAATATTCATAAAATATGTAGGAAGGTGTTCCCTCATCCTCTGTTTTCTAAAAGAATTTGTGTAGTACTGTTTTTATTTCTCCATTAAATATTTGATAGAATTCACTAATAAAAGATTTGGCTTGGAATTTTCATTGTTGTAAGCTGTTTAATTTCAGATTCAATTTCTCTGTGTAAATCTAAGTTTAAGTTTCCATATGATTTCATTTTCTTTTAACATAAAGATCTCCTTTTAATATTTCTTACACTGCAGGTTTGCTGGTGATGAGTTCTTCAACTTTGCAGAAAAACTATTTTTAATAGATAGTTTCACAGGATATAGAATTGATTTATTATTCCTTTGTCTCTGGTCTTTTTAAAAAGAGAAGTCATACAAATTATTGTCTTTGTTTCTTTATTAGGTCTTTTTTTTCCTCTGTGGGTGCTTTTAATATTTTCTCTTTATCACTGGCTTTAGCCAATTTAGTTATGACATGTATTGGAGTGGTTTTCTTTGTGTTTATTTGATTTGGGCTGATTTGGGCTTTCTAGGACTTCAACTATACACAAGCTCATCATTTGATACGGTCTCACATACTGAGACTTAGTTCATCTTTTTCCATCTTCTTTCTTCCACAGTTCTTAGGCTTAGATAGTTTCTATACTCAAGTTGCTAATCAGATGCAGTTATAATTATAATAAAATCATACAGCCACAATCCAGTAATCCACTTATATTATTTTCCTGTGACTCCCCTAACAAAATGCCACCATCTAGATGGCTTAACATCACCAGAATTGATTTTGTCACAGCTCTGGAAGCTGGACTTCTGACATGGAGGTAAAACATATTGGAGAGACTATTTTGTTGTCCTCTCTAGCTTCCGGTACTTTCTATTCTGTGTCTGCTAGAAGCACACGCCAGTCTCTGCCTGTATTGTGTCATGACATTATTGTCTCTTGCCTCTTCTTATGAGAACCCAGCCAGAGTGGATTAAGGACCTGCCTCCTTCAGTGTAATCTCTCTAATCGCACAATCGGCAGTGCTGTTTCCAAATAACATCCATTCTGAGGTCTGGGGGTTAGAACTGCAGCATATCTGTTGAGGAACACAACTCAACCTGTAACACCAATAGAGTTTTGACTCGGTGGTATATTTTTTTCACCTCTCAAAGTTCCTTTGCTCTTTGTTTTAAAGTATGTATTTTTGTTGCTTACCTCATAGTTCTAATAGCTGTTTGAAAGTCACTGCCTGCTAATTGCATCATGTCTAACATTTCTGGCTCTATTTATGTTGATTATTTTTCTTCTTAGTTATAGGTGTTTTCCTGATTCTTTTGAGTGGTTGCCAGGTATTGTGAATGTTCAGTTGCTGAGTGCTAGGTTTGTTTTTCTTTTTTAAAGTTTATTGGACTTTGTTCTGGTAGGCAGGTAAATTACTTGTGGATTAGCTTAATCCTCTTCAGGTTCTTCTTTAAACTCTTTAAATGTGGGTCTAGAATAGCCCTTACTCTAAAGCTGGTTTAGCCCTGCTACTAACATGTGACTCTTCTCCAGTCTCTGTTGAGTGCTCCCTATATTCAGGGATTCCTTCTTACCTAGAGAGCCAGGACATGAATGTCTCCATATGCTGTGGGAATACTGAGCCTTGTTCACCCTGTCATTCTCCACTGGTTTTCCTTTACCTGGTATGATAAAAATTCACTCTACTGATGGACAGTGTATTAACCTGAAAAATACTCCAATTCAAGGAGACTCATAGTTTCCCTCCCACCCCAGCTCCCTTCTCTCTAGTACTCACTTCTACACATTCCAGCTGCCTCACTCTCCTCAAATTCAGATTTTAGCCACCTCAACTCAGCAAGACCACTCTGTCCCTGTCTAAGTGACTGAACACTTATGCTTCAGTTATTTCACTAGTTTTAAAATTGTTAGTGGTGGCAGAAGTCTTATACCAGTCCCTGCCATAAACCTTGAGTTCCTGTGGTATTTATTTCCCTTTGTCTAGCAGATGTGTGTCTCACCAAATTTTCCAGGGTCACTGCTGCCTCTGGCTTACCATATTTCACCAGCATGATCTTCCATAGGGCAAACTTTTGTCCTGAGTCTGCAGAATAAGTTATGTTTGAGTGTAGAGAGTCAATACAGCTGTGAACAGCATTAGAAAAATGAATGTTTATTGCTGACCTTGAAGTTGACCTTCAAGTTTAAAGTCTAAAAATTCTGGTAGTCTTTACACATATAAAAGCAAAAAACAAAATACCACATTGATTAAGTCAATAACTATATACCAAGTGCCACAGAATATGTTGAAAGCAAAGAAACTACATTAATAACAGCAAATACAGTTTGATTTACTACCTGATTAAGTTTATGATCACACACTGTTCTTCTCCAGAATCCATCTGTCTTATGATGAGCTAAAGAGATTCTTTGGCTAGGGATGCATTAGGAATCGCTTCCCGTATATCATTCAAGTCCTTAATGATGGCATTCATTGCTATGGACCTTCCAGGAACGTAGGGTTGCTTTTTGATTTACTGTTTGGTAGGTGGAGGGGAGGTTCTTGGGTTTTCACTTGACCTTTCTTGGTATAATAGCCCTCAACCAGTCATGCCAGTTGCTGACAATACGAATTTCTACTATCTCTGCTGGAATGGTGAGGAGAACCATGAGGTGCTTTTGGAGACCCACAGCCTATACTGACACAGACCTGGACTGAAACTACCTTGATAACTTTACCTCCATTAGCCTCGACTACCAGTGAGTCATCTTGTCTTTAGGTCAGGAAGTAGTGCCAGTTCAGAGTCAGTGTCCAGTTCTTCCCCTCTCACCCCCCAACCCCCAAAATAAAAAGGTTATTTTTTCCCTTCCTTAGTATGTAGCCTCCATGACCAAAGCTGTGTTCTCTCTGAGGAAAGACCGGGAAGAACCATCACAGCAAGCTGAAGGCACGTTCCCTTTGAAGCACCCAGTACCCCCAGGCCAAACCCATCCCTGATGCTGCTCTGCCTGTACTGATATTTCTGTAGGCCTTGTCCAGGTCAAGCTTCTTTTTCATGGTGGGAGATAGAGGGGAAGTATGATTAGGCGATTGCCTCATCACCACCTCTTCTCCTCACAGTCCCCCAGGCTGGACAGTACAAGGCTTCCTGCTTTCCTTTCCTCTGTGAAGGAACCCTTTCTGATATCCGTGCAGCTCAGGGGTGGCATCTGTCTTCCTCGCCCTCATTATGAAGGTTGATGGGAAGCAGTGCTTGGAATTCCTTATTAGGGAAGATGCAAATGTATTATCCCTGTTACAACTTTATGGAAACTTTGATTACACTTGACTTTAGACTATATGCTCCTTAAGAGCGAGGACTTGTTATTTCATTCCGGTATCCTCATACCTATCACAGCTTTGGCATGCAATAGGCACTAATTAAATATGGTTGAACGCAGAGCATGAATGCTTGAGTGCAAATGTAAACTAGTGTTAGAATCAGTAGAAAGGCCGAGTTCTAATTTCAAAATTATGATGATTCTCCTGGGTTGGTGAGGACAATGGGCCACATAGGTATTTCTAGGGAATTGGCTACATTTAAGAATCTTTCCATTTAGCCTAAGGAAGAATCTTGATACACTGAAACCAAGTCTGTGAAGAGTTACTAGAGTTATTAAAACAAAAGTAGCCTGACACCCCAGCTTTAGAAGAATGAACCCAGAGAAACATTAATAGTTTTAATGATCCATGTTTGAAGTTCTGTGAGTGAGTCACCTTTAGTATATTTAAATCTATTAACTGTTTTGCTTCTGGCAACATATTTTTGGAAATGCCTTCCTTATGATCCATTAGGGGAGTCTGGCTAGTGAGTGTGAGCCAGTCAGAATTCTAGAATCAAATAAACATGAGAAAGAACTTCCTCTTTGTGTCTTCCCACTCATCTTCTGCTCCTTCTTCGTGGGTGATTCAGATGCTCCTGAGGAAAGGAACCCTGAAGTTGCTCTTTTCAGGAAAGAGAAAAAAGTGGGAAATATGAAATGTCTTCCATGTGGGAACATAATTTTTCCTTCATTTTCATTTAATCCAAGGCAGAGGAGTAAGGCACCAACAGGAGAGAGATTTAGGTTCCCTCCCCTTGATTTTACTTTGGCTTCTTTTGGGGTGTTGAATGAAATGCTTCCAAGACAACAGGGAGCATGGGTCTCTTACCAATTCTCCCCAGAGCCTTATTCATTTAATTTTTAGTCTGTTTATTCATTCAAATGTATAAAAGAAATGTATGTACATGCATTTTTATTTATTTTTCTGCCTTTAATCTTCTGGCCTAGATTTAATTTTTTTAATATACATTTTTAAAAATTTACATATATTTGACATCAATTGTAATCCCCATGTGCACATGCATTTTTAAAAGTAAGCAGTTACTGCCTTAACCTCCCACTCATCCTCATGACCCCCCAAAACCACCTTGACCAGTCCCTGTTTTTAATTCTCCTGGTTATTGCCTTCATACTTGTTGATTGAGCAGCTATATCAGTTGTTGTGGGCTCTGTGTTATAAAAGCTGAGAACTTTGTTTCACTTCACTGACTCCGGAGCCTCTCCTCAAATCTCAGCTCATACACACTTCCTGAATGGGTGAGGGGACACCCCAGTTTCCTCTGGGTTCTTTCACCCAAACCGAGGCATCTAAACCACAGGAAGCCAGTCTCTGCCACTGACTGCTCTTTGTGGGTAAATCCTTCAACACTCTCACCCTCTCCCCGTTCATTATAAAGCACCCGATTTAGACACATCTGCGTTTTAACAGGTCTCAAGGCATTAGCTGGAAGGGGAGATTGTAATGCTGGATTGTGCAAAGGTTTCGGCTTGCTCTTTAAATCCTGCAGGATGTCTTGGAACTTTCTAGTGCACTGCCCACTGGGACTGGGCAAGATGAAGATGGTGGGCCTGTCCTTAGTGACTATGGATCAGGCCCTGTTTTTATTCTGTCTGTCTTCTGAGACTTTCTCCTTGGCTTTGTTGGCTGTATCAAAACAAAACATCTCCAGGAAAAATTATCAAAGGCTCTAAAATAAATGCGTTGTTTCAGATTTCTTCTAAGCCAGGGAAGGAACGTCCCTCTGACTAACGTCTGATAATACAAGCCTCGCAGGCCAGCCCCTTGGACATGCTGACTTAGGGCTGCTGCCCGCTTCCCTCTCTCCTCGTTTCATCTCTGTCTCTGATGCAATCAGCATGCTGGCCTGAGGTTCACCTCGGCTTTGTTTTATTTCTTAAGGACAGAAGGGAAAAAACCCTCTTGGTTTTTCAAGAGAATTGAGGATTAAATCTTCAGATCTTCTCCCTTTTTACAGCAGATTTTTAAATCTTAGAGTCTGAAAGTCTCATTTCAATCTTGCCTGAGAGTGGGTCAGGGAAATGTTGTTTTCACCCAAGATCTGGTTTGGTGGTGCTATTTAGTTCTTAGCTGTATTGTCCTAGGGAAAACATTTACATCTGAATTGGAAAAGCGGGCTTGCATTTTTCACAGACTTGTTGATTTGCTGAGCGACTCTGGGTAAGTCCCCTCAGCTCTCTGTGCCACAGTTGTCTCAGCTGAAAAGGGAAGATACTGACCAATACTTAGCTGGAAGAGCTATGGTTCTGGCGCATAATAGTTGCTCCATAAACTTAATTCCTTTCAGACTCCTGTGTTTTCTCATCTGGTTTTTGAGACCGACTCTCACTCCTACCCCAGCTGATGGCAATCCAGTCTCCTGTTTCCTCATGGTGCGCTCACTCTTCCTCTCTCACCTCCTGTCCAACAAGTCAGCAAATGCTGACTCTGCCTTGAAAATATATTCTCAGTGTGATATCTGGTGCTGCTTCACCCACCGTCACCATTGTCCTAGCTGCCATCCTCTCACCTAGTTACTTGGTTAACCGCATTCACTAGGTCCCCTGCTTTTACCCTTGCTTCTCTATTGCCAACATTTTAGCCAGAGCAATCCTCTAAAACGGGAGTCCAAGTATGTCGCCACTCACACTCAGCCGTGGCTTCCTGGGAGAGCTGTTCTCCAAATGGCTCGCCCTGGAACTGAGGTGTCAGTGGTTCACATACTAAAGTCCGTCAGGCCCTGTGGGTAATAGCCTGGCTGCCCTGATTCCATTCACTTGAACCATGAAACTTTCACTTGAAAACCATGATTTGTTCTCAGTGTACCAGTAGATAGGAGGATGTCAGAACCTTGTTAAGAAGGTGACATTTGAGGGCCTCCCTGGTGGTGCCCACTGGGGTGTCGTCCCACAGTGTACCAACTCGAGGGGTAATGACTGGCACTTGGAGGGGGTATCTATCTGTAGGATGCTGCTTCCACATGACGGCCAGACATCCGTGCTGACAGACTGGTACCTGTGCTGCATCTGCTGTTTTTTTGAGTGATACCTTTGTTTGACATCTCATTCCCACAAAATGTTCCATCCCCATACTGATGCAATTCTTTTTTTTTTTTTTAATTATTTTTATTTATTTGTGCATACAAGAATGGGAGTGTAGGCCAGAAGTGCAGGGATAAAAGGATTCGTTAGAGTGGGGAGCAGAACAGGTGGATCTACAGAGATACGCTGCTGAGGGGAACAGCGAGTGAGCCAGGTCTGCTGGGCCAAGTGGGTCCCTTCCCTGGCCGGGGATCAAACTCATGCTGCAGTGGCTGTGTACAGCTTGATAGTGCTGAGACTGAACCCCTGTGCCACAAGGGAGGCCCCTGATGGGATTCTCTTCTACATTTTTACTACATCACTTTCCACTCCCAAACTCGTTCATTCCAGACAAGCCACAGATACCTTTCAGTATTTCATCAATCAAACTACTTGCGTTTCTGCCTCAGGCTCTTTGTTCTTGCTCTTTCTCCTGCCAGTCATGCCCCTGCCCTAGATAGCTATTTGACCTCCTCTCTACCTCCTGCAGCTCTCTGCTCAAATGTCACTTTTTTTTTTAAAGATTTATTTATTTATGCATACAAGAGCTGGGGTACAGGCCAGAGTTGTGGGAGGTGAGAGGATTCACCAGACAGAGTGGGGAGCAGAACAGGCAGATTGACTGAAATAAACTGCTGAGGGGTGCAGCGGGCAAGACAGGAGAGGTCTGCTGTGCCATGTGTGTCCCCTCCCTGGCCAGCGGCAGGGATCGAACTTGTGCTGCAGTCTGCTTCATAGTGTGTTGCTTAATCCACTGCGCCACCAGGGAGGCCCTCAAATGTCACCTTCTTAACAAGGTTCTCTGGGGCCTCCCTGGTGGCGCAGTGGGTTAAGCAACACACTATGAAGCAAACCGCAGCCACTGCAGCACGAGTTCGATCCCTGCTGCCGGCCAAGGAGGGG
>JAGFMF010011752.1:35679779-35761874 GCA_019455555.1 Galemys pyrenaicus | reverse complement strand
CTCCCCGCTCTGTCTGGTGAATCCTCTCACCCCCCCACACCTCTGGCCTGTACCCCAGTTCTTGTATGCATAAATAAATAAATCTTTAAAAAAAAAAAACAAGGTTCTGACATCCCCCTTATCTACTGGTACACTGAAAACAAATTATGGTTTTCAATCATTTTCCTCTGACATGTTATATATTTACCTGTGTTCTCACCTACTGTGTGTCTCCTCCTCCCTACCAACTGGAAAGCAAACTCCCCAGAGCAAGAATTTTGTCTGCCTCGCTTTCTGCTTATCTCCAGTGCCTGGAACAGTGTCTGACATATAACAAGTTTTCCATAAGTGTTTCTTACCTGGATGAACTACTCAGTGCCTGGATTTTCTTGTTTGCATAATAAGGAAAATTATTGGATACATTGTAAAGATGAAATAAATAATTTAAAAAGTACCTTGTCAGCCGTAAGTCTCCAAATAAAGGTTAGTTGTCTGTCACCAATGTCCTGGCTGGTAAATATTTGCGACTACAAACCCCACCTTCCTCCACCACACCATGCCCTCCATGGTCTCTCTAAATGTTCTGCCCTGATGTCCTGGCTGCCCATGGCACTGCCTGTGCCCGGGATTCTGAGTGACCAGAGAGGTTTCCCAGGGTCTCAGGATAAAGTGAGCAGTCAACAGGCTTGGCAAGTACGCAGCCTGTTCTTGCCACGCTTTGCCCTTCCCCTGTGGACACGGCATGGGCAGCGCCAGTGGTCAGTGTGGCCCAGGCCTGGCACCTGGCAGCCCTCCAGAGGGAAGATGCAGCCAGAGAAGCCGGAGCCGACCTGCTGTGCTCTCCACGCTGGGGCTGTAGAGGCCGGCGGTCATCGCCGGTTACACCTATGGCGGCGCCTACATGACCTTACAGGAACGTCTCTGGATTTTAAAGATCTGCTTCCCTTGACCTTTCGGAGACAGAGACCTCCTAAGCATCACGGATGAGGCAAGGAAAAGCACGCAGTGAACTTTGGGTGAAAAACACCTGTGCTCCCCCATGCAAGTGTCCACAGAACTTGGCACCCATTGTCTCTTTACAAACAAGGACAGTCCAGTGCCCTGCAGCTGTGTGTTCCCCAACTGCACTGCGGTCAGTCCCTGCCCTCGGGTGAAAGCTGCTCAGGATCTGTGGAGACAGGGGTCTGGCCGCTGGAGCCGCACCCACCTCTGGAAAGCCACCCCCTTGAATTCACAAGAGATAGTTGATGTCTTCACTTATGATAGTTGATGTCCTCTGAGAGTGGAAAGGAGAAAGAGCAAATACTCCTATGCAGTGGTGGCACGTGGCCTGCCCTGTTACAGGATCCTTCCTTGCCCATCTGGACTTGGGGAAATGAGGGATTTGGCATCTGCCCTGGCTCAGTCGTAGCAATGCGGGAAAGATGGGATCCTGGAGCCTGCTTCCAGGAGCATCAGCCTCACCCGGAGTTCGGGCCTCACCTGTGCACTTAATAGAGGCAACCCCTCGGCAGCTTCAGGAGACAAGTTTGATTTTGCAAGGGTCAGGGTCCTTATCATTTCAACAGTGATATCCTACTTTTAAGTTTGTGGAATGTAATTCTGGAAAGCAGGTCTTAGTTTCCATGTCATAACAATATTTCTTTCTAGAAGTTCATCCTGACAGCTCAAACAAACATAATGTGAGACTACTACCTGTGGCTTATTTTTTCCCCTCTCTCTGTTGGTTTCTAATACTGCATTTATCGTCTCTAACTTGCTGTGACCACACATATTTAAAATTCCTGTATCAATTTGATTCGCTGCCATGTTTCCTTCAGTGAAGAAAAGGAAGTCGCAGACCTCAAATCCCTTGTACGTTGTCTGTGTGATTGGTGCAGTAGACATGTTGAAAATCCGATGCTGCATTTCAAGGTTGCTATCGACAAGGCTTCTGTTAACGATTCTTCCATTTGGGGTGTTCCATTTCCTACCAAAAGCCACCCAAGTGTGGAGAAGGTACAGAAAAACAAGCGCTAGGCAGATGCCAGCAAGTCCCAGTTGGGATGATGGCTGGGCCGCATCATTCTGAAAAGGATGAGTGAGAATGGGGGTGGGGAGAAGAAATAAAAACAAAATTTGGCAGACCCAAGCTTAAGAAGAAAAACGATACTTTCACCGAATTTAGCCTCTGCTCTCTGTCATAGAAAATTATAATAAGTACAAGAGAATTGCATTCAATTTTGGTCAAGTATTATTCTTGGAATATGTGTCAGTCAGAATTGGACTCATTAGGGGCCCTTTCTGAACAGCTATGTCGCGGTTCCTGAAGCATGCAGACTCCTGAAAGGGCGTGATTCACAGTTGACAAGCTTATTTCGTGTTCGATATCATTTACATTTCGACCTCGGGCTTATATGGAACCGTTCAGTGACAAGAGGTGGAGCCAAATACATTTATGTATAATCATGCAGCAACATTATCAGACTTTCCAAGCCTGGGATTGCACACACAGCCCTATTTATCAACAGTGCAGCTCACACACCCAGCTTCTTCCTCTCCCCCCACCTTCCTGTAACGCCACAGTTCTCCGTAAACCTATAAATGCATTGAAATTCAAATACCAATTTGCTCTGGGCACATGTTTTTATTTTGCTTCTCTATTTATGATCTTTATTTTGAAAACAACAGTGTGGTTTGGATTGACTGGGGGGCTGGATTTTACACATGTAAGGGCTCATACTGTTTATTTTCTGGAGTCTCTTAAATCAGTGTTAGCTATATTATCTGACTTGTCATCACCCCAGCAGGATAAAATAGGTACCATATACATTTCCAAACTCATTTTACAGATGAAGAAAATGAAGGTAGGAAATAGAATCGCTTGCCCAAAATGACAGTCAGGTTTTAGACACATTTGACTGAATTCATTAGGGCTGAGGAGACCCAGAGAGACTTAGAAGAAAATCTACCCTGAGCAGAAAGACTAAGCAAATGAAACGTTCATGTGTCCTGTTTCTTGATAGTAATGTCAATTCAGAAATTTGGTAACCAGGAGCAGAGAAGCCAAAAGCTCAGAAAATATATAATTGGCTCCCCCGCAGGGAGCTGTTCACATAGAAGCAAAGGTGGTAATCCATTCCGGACTGCCTTTCCCCCTAACAGTTCCAGCTGACTTACGCGGTTTCCCAAAACATGGTTGTTGCCCTTTGCTGCCACAAAATAGACTAAATAGACACCAGGTGCTGCCCAACTCTAGGTGTTCAGAACATTCAGCGATTGCTTTGCTTAACGATAGCTTCCAGGGAAAAAGACTGGCCTCCTGAATCCACTCAAACTCTTGTCCAGATTTGAGGTGTGCTGGTGAGCTTCCTTGAGGCTTTTGGGGTCTTTCAGAAGAGGCAGAGGGAATGCCAGGGCAGCCTGGTTGGTGGGTTGGTGCTTTCTTCACACGTGACCTTTCTCACAGCACTTGAGCTTCCTGCTTCTGGCCGATACAGGAGGTGCCAGGTGTGTGTTACTTGCTGGTAAAATGAAAGTCTGTGTCTTGATGTGTTCAAGTCCCACTGTGCTCTGGCAACTGGGTTTCAGGCCGGTTTTATCTCTTTGGAACCAGGTCACCCAGCACCTTAGTTTTCCTCAAAGAATCCCAGGTAACTTTGGTTTTCAAGTCTCAGACATCCAAAGTGCTGAACCACCCGCCTAGCCTTGATGTCCTGCTCTCTTATACCATATAAGGCCTGGAAATGGACTCACCTTCCTCAGAGACAAGACCTGGGTGGGGACTACAAGGGGAGGTGGGGAAGTTGCTAGTCAGGGCTTTAGAAATGGGATCCAAATGTGCTCTGGTGGAGGTGGGCCTTCTCCAGCATAGGAGCTATCGGGCCTACAGTGAGAGAAAAATACTATCTCACAACACTTATCAGACCATCTTCTTATAAGACTTTTTCTTGTTTAGTTTTTTAGTTCATTTCTTGGTTTTTCTGGAAAAAATGCGGCAGTTATGTTGCTCACGCAGCCAAAAATCTGCACTTAATTGGGCACATAAAAAAATAGCAGACAGGAAGTCTATTTCCTCACAGAGAGATATTGTGGTTTATGGGCTCTGCTTTCATACTGCAGAGCCAGTGCATTATTTTATGTTTAAATACACTCCTGGTAAGATGACCCTGGCAACCCAAGAGTGGTTATATGCCCACCTGAATCAGAATTCGGCCCAGGTAGAAAAGGTACTAGGTTGCGAAATTTTCAAGTAATCTGGGGTTGATTTTGGGATGCTCTGAAGTTCTGGAATGTCTCTGGATGCTAGAGGAACACAGAATTACATATTTGTGTACCATGGAGAAAGCCATACATATTTCCGGAGATGTCCTGACTGCCTCGCTTCTGGGAAAGCATTTAAATTGCCTGTGGAGCACCCTCTGCACACGCCCTCAGCTCACTCCCCTCTTTCCCCTCCCTGAGGGCTCTGGGTTCCAAAGGGGAAGGAAGGCTTTATCAAACCTAGACAAGGCTTACTTTCCAGGTCTTTCCCTCTCTTTAGCTTGACCCTTTAGTTTGGCCTGTTTTCCTTGCTACCTCTCTATTGGATTCCTAGTAATTAAATTTCCAATGCAAACTTAGATGGTAGATTCCAGCTTCCCAGAGCTAGATGAGGGAAGTGATGCAAAATGTTGTTTCATTATTCTCCCGAGGACACCGAACTCCAATAGCAGAGACAGGACTGATTCTTTCTTGACCCCACACTGCTCTTCTGTATAGTGGAAAAGCAATACAAAACCTCTGCTTTCTTGTCACTTGGTTTGACGGTGAGGTTCAGTGCATTTGCTCCCAGAACAGTTCTATCTGCCTGTCTGAGGCACCAGGTCTCATCATTTGGAAAAACGCTGTTAGCCGCCAGCTTTTCCTAGGGCATGTGAGAAACTGCCATTGAGTGCCATGCAGTTAGTGTGGGCTTAATCCCACTTAGGAGTGAAATGAGAGCTTTTGTATAATTGCTCTGCCTTTTAATTCAGACTAAGCCACAGGTAATCAGGTCTTTCCTTAACACCCCGGGTGCTTTATGGAAACTAGCACCCATCTGCTTTGTACAGGTATTGTTACAGGGCAACCCTAATATAAAATGGGTTCCCCACACTGGGTTCTCTACCCGCGCGCTCAGAAGACTTAAAAATCCCAACTCCAGGTACACATGGCAAAAGTTATTAGCACGTTTTATTTTATGAAAGAAAGGGGAATAAAATAGTAATAACACCAAAGGAAAAAGAAAGGGATACAAATCCACAAATACTCTACCAGATCTAAGCAATGGCGCGTTGAGGGCTGGCTCCGAGTCGAATGAATGGCTCCGAAGGAAGGGGGTCTGGCTCCTCCGTAAGAGAGAGTGTGTCCAAGGCTCACCTCAGTTTTTACAGCCAGCCTGGCTGCTTAACTCCACCCTCAGGTCCCAGTAATCCACTCTTCGATAATCATCTTATCGGATTTGTGGTTCTGGAACACTGATGGTCTGGAGTGGGGGCTGGAGTCCACACACCCATAATACATTTAGGACCACCTTTCCCCCTAACAGTATCCCTAGCCTCCCACTGTAATTCTTCTGATCAGCTCCAGGGAGGGGTTTGTCATCAGGCCCCTGCCCCCCAGTCTGGGACTAATTTTGACACTTTGCCTAGGAGAGAAGATACTTTGGGTCTTTGTCCAGTGGCTGCCGAATCCAGCTTCCGAGCTAGAACCTGATGGAGGGGACCAGAGACCTTCAGCTCCAACTCAGTTTCTCAAACTTGTCTCTGATTCTTTGGCATAGTTTCAGTGGAGTAAAAAAAAATAGGAAACTATTGCATATGGTGCTGGCTGGCTGTGTTCTGATTTGTTAAACCAAACTTATCCTTTGCTGGTTATATGGGGTCTTTCATGGGGCTGAATGTCTGGTTGATCTGGGGATTTGGGAGTAGAAGAGAGTAGGTACTCACTTTTTTTTTTTTAAGGATTTATTTATTTATGCATGCAAGAGCTGAGGTAAAGGCCAGAGTCGTGGGAGGTGAGAGGATTCATCAGAGACAGAGTGGGGAGCAGAGCAGGTGGAGCTACTGAAATAAACTGCTGAGGGGAGCAGCGGGCAAGACAGGAGAGGTCTGCTGTGCCATGTGTGTCCCCTCCCTGGCCAGGATTGGTGCTCAACCCACTGCACCACCAAGGAGGCCCCGGTACTCTCTTATTTCTTTGGGAAAGAATATTCTGGATTTTTCTTAGTCCCATCTTTCTGATAAAGCAAAGCAGTGGTAATTCTTATCAAATTCCTACTGCATATTAGTGCTGCCTCCAGAGTCTTTTCTAAATTGTTTTATCTTCTGAGTCACTGCCTAAGGGAGGTGTCATCACTCTTAATTTTAAATGAAAGAGGCAAAATCAAGCTCCTCTTTCACCCTCAAGACAAAGTCCAAATTTCCTAAGAGGAAGACAGGGGAGAGTAGTGGTGGAGGGCACAGACTGGGCTGCCGACTGCCTGCTGCCCTTTACGTCTGCTGCATGCCGGCCGTGCTGACCCAGACGAATTCCTTACGTTGTCTGTTCCTCGCGTTGCACGTCTGTAGACAAAGACTTGGTATGGGACTGTTGGAGTTAAATATATAGTAATTTTAATATAAGGAAACAAAACGATGAACTGAGAAAGCAAAACTCTTATGAACTTGTGGGTACTGATAACTGAACTGAGGTTCCTGAAGTTAAGAGGAGGGAAGAGAGGGGTTCTAGGGTACAAGGCAGAGTGGAGGTGGAATAGAGAAGATGAATAAGTGGATGGAGGAGCATGTACATAGAAGGATTGAGGTAGATGATAGATAGATATATGGACGAATGGATAAATACAGAATATGTAGAAAAAATATTTTGCCATTTTCTAATCAGATAGTCACAATAATAATATTAGAGTAATATAAATGCATGACTTTGATAGAAAAACTTAAAAATATGTATTTGAGTAAATTTAAAGTCTTTTGAGCAATGCCTGTCTCATGGTTTTACGTGTTAGCTAATATCATTGACATCATCATCTCATCAGTCATGGAATATTGAATGAGACTTGTATCATTTCAGATTTCAGCTAAAGCTTCAGAGCTGGGAACACGTTGTTAAATAGCCCCCCAATTTAAGAAAGAGCTACTAAGTACATTTATGTAGGACTGGCTGAGATATGGCTGAGTTCCACTTAGACAGAGAAAAAAACTAGAGATTCAAGAATCTTTTGAAGTAGAGAACTCTCAGGATAACTCACTTTGTGATCTAGTGCTGGTGTTGTGGTGTTCCCCCAAGATGAGTAAGTGGCACTAAGCTTTATGAGGTCCCTGAAAAGAGAATGTGGTCCCTTCTCCTTACCTGCAGGTTGTTCTGAGGTTGCTGAGCAAGAGAGTGTGGAAGAGGGTTTGGACCTGTGAAGTGTGCTGAGCAGAGATTCAGGCTTGCTTCCCCCTGGTGGAGCCTTCAGGAGCAACCTTGATGGCAGAGTGAGGTAAGGGATGCACAGTCTCCCTGCCACTACCTTGGGCCCTGGGGTGAGGACCTTGGGCTTGCAGTTGTCAGGTGGGGACCTTGAAAGCTAGCCAAACTTGGATGGCCTTGCAGAGCCTGTTCTAGGAGGTGGATGGGCAACGTGAAGGAACTGGGAGAGGGTGGCAGCACGTGGGCTGTAGCTTGTGGAGGCTCCTGAAGCACCTCCGTCTCGCCCAGAGGGACCACCCATTTGACTGCCTCTTGCAGTCACCGCTGAGGAGCACTGTGGAGGAATTGCATAGCCAGCCCAGTTGGGTGGAGCGATAGCCTTTTGTCTGTCTTTCTCTATCCTCTTCCCCTTCCCTTACACTGGAAGAGGAAGAGATGAAGAGGCAAAGAAAAGGCATTGAGGCCTTACCTAGTGCGAATCCCCAAGTTGCAACTCTGAGCTTGAAACTTTAATTTAGAGCAAATGAGACTTTTTCCTGACTAAAAGTGAGTCCCAATTAATAAAACCATACTGTCATTTGAGCTGTCACTCACCTAAACGCTCTGGACTCTTAAATATCAAGGAGCAGGGCAAGGGTACTCAACAGAATGTGTTTGTATTCTTAATGTGAGTACATCCCTATTTGTGGTAACTCTCCCAAGATTACACTGCTTGAACGGTAGAGCTCGAATGGGAATCCGTGTCTGATAACCCATGCCATGGTATTTGTACTACCTGGAATTCCCCCTGAAATTTTATGGTGCAGTTGGCTAGAAGAATTCTGTTAAAATGTGCTACGTGTCTTGTAAAAACCTTGCTAAATTTGCATAACATATTCAAAATACCTCATAGAAACGAATAGCAACCATCCAAGAGTATTTTGACAACCCCCTGACATTTGCGGCAGGGCACCTGAGGGGGAAATAGCTAACCTTGGAAGAGTTGTAAGGACACCAGAATGTAGCACAAACATATACGACAGATACATAAAACACACGTGTGTATATAAGTACGTGTTCACATACACCTATAAAAAGTGTAGATAAAAGAATGGGAGGAACATGAAAGTCATCTAGTCCCTTCAGCTCATTTTATTTTATTTTTTTTCATTTTTGGGGGGTTTTATTTATTTATTTATTTTAATTTATATATATTTAACATCAATTGTAATCCTCATGTATTCCCCATCACCATATCACCAGTGCACCATCACCTCAATGCCCCGTGCTCCGTCTGCCCTCCACCCTTCCCCTCTTCCTTCCCCACCAAGTGTCCCCAGTTTGTCTTTGTCTTTTCATTTTTGGTTTTTGTGTCTTTCTTGTTGTTATTATTATTATTATTGTTGTTCTTATTCCTTTCCTTGATCCTTATTTGGTTCCCTTATATTTCTCCTAGGGGAGGAACCATCTGGTATTTTTCTTTTGCCTTCTGACTTACTTCGCTGAGCATAATCCCTTCCCGTTCCATCCATGTTCCTATGAATGTGTCTAGTTTTTCTTTTTTGATTGCTGAATAGTATTCCATCAGCTCATTTTAAATATTAAGAAACTAGACAGAAAGAGATGAGAATATTTCTTTAACGACTCAAGTTAAGCGCTAAAGTCTTTTCCTTGTTTCAGTTGCCTTAATCCCCTGCCCAGCACATTTCCCTACAATTTAGGTTGCTGGGCAGAGTCAGGGGAGATGTGTTTCTGGGCTAGAGGACACAGAGTTCTGGGAATGACCTCTGTACCCTGAGGTGGTCTTATGGACAACCTCGAGAGACTCCATCCTTTGTCTAGAGACTTAGGGAAAGGAAACAGATTTCACTAAGATTTGGGCTGAAGCATGATAATCCTTGATCAGCTCAGGCTAAGAGATGACAGGAGTTTGTGAGTCCCAGGACAACTTGGAAGGTCTTGGCCCTACCACCAGGATCTGAGGCTGTGGCTCGGATTAAGTAGACCACACACAAGTACCTTCTTGACAGACGAGTGGGCTGCAGCTTAACACCCTTGTCAACACAGGACAGAAAAGTGAATAAGTCTCCACTATGAATGAATCTTTCCTTTGGGAATTTAAGTGATGCTGGTGTCTATACAAAGACCAGAACACTTAGTCTTAAATCTAAGCCAAGACCAGAACCTTAGCTATGATTACTCACACATGGAATGGAGCAGAAATGAATGGCCTGGATGACATTCTCACAATTAGAAAGGAAATGTATTTCCACAGAAGCTGGAAAACTGGTCTTTCAAAAACCCGTGAAGAATCATTCCAACTCCTGGATTCATCAGTTGATGTGTACAAGAAGGGGAGTGTAGAAGTTGTGGTATTCTCAGGAAAGTCTTCTCTCCAGTGTCTGCTTCAGATGTGGCCGAGGAAGACAACAAACCAAAGAAATCCTCCCGGAGAGCTAGAGCCTCAGCTGCCAGATGGACCAAACCAAGAACTCACACAACCAGTGGGGCAAGGAGGTGCCAGAATTCCTTCCCAACAGGCCTTGATAGATTGATGATAGTTCTGTTTCCTATTTTCCCTTTTCCAGTGGAAGATTTTATTTCTGTCATCTTGTCCCTACTGCTTATTTTGGGTATTATCTTGGGTATTGAAGGGCTTGTCTGTTAGTTACTGACTACTATACTACAAAACCCACATTAGAACTTGAGGACTGATGTCACCTGAAGAATCATGATCTTAGCATAGAAGGTTGAATGAGACTTTGGGATCACATTCCTTAGGAAGTAAATGAGTAGTCTCTGTGGAGAATGAATAATGTAACCCTGGCCAGAGGATGGAATGTTGTCAAGACTATGAACTATCCCTCAAGATGTGTCCTCTGCTCTCCTTGATGTTGGGTGGGTATGTGGATGCTGAAATTAAAATATTTCCTGGGGCTCCCTTGGAGATGACATGACTATGTCAAGTCCCACCTAGTTAATATGCCAGAGTGGAGAATGTCATTTCCCTTCCAGTCTGATTTAATGTTTTTCCTCTGCTCTCCAACCCATTGTTTGGAATGTGTGTGTGATGAGAGCCTCAAAGACAGAATATCCCAGCAATGCTGAGTCCTAAGACGGAGGACCTGAGTCCCTCCACTATCTTGTGGCAACTCAGACGGTCCACCTTTTGATAGTTACATCACAAAGAACTTTCTATCTTCTTTATATGATGGCTATTTTAGGACCTCTGTTGCACACAACCAATCTTTATCCTTTCATTCATGTTGGGTTTTAGTACAATCCCTAACACCTACTTGTTAGTGAATTTACAATCCAGATGCATCTCTTAGTCCCTGAACATTGATATCAGCTCCCTAGATATTTTGGGAGAAACCATATAGCACTAAAATATAAACTTTATGAGTTAGGGACCTGACCTGTCTTGTTTACTACTGTATTCGTGTTACTTAGTAGCATTTATTCTATGTGCCTTTGCTCCATGCTAAAAACTGATCATTTAGTTAATCAATTCAGAAATGTTTAAGTGTCCAGCATGTATAAAACTATCTCAAAAGTAATAAATAACAATATTCACAAGTTTTTGTTCAACACTCTAAGTGCTTTACATGTACCATATTTATGTGCATCATCCTCAGCTCTGTTATCATGCCCATTATATATATGAGGAAACTGAGACACAGAAGTTAGGTGACTTTCCTAAGGTCACACTATAAAGGGTATTGCTGGGATTAGAACCCTGGCAGTTGTCCTAGAACTTGTACCCTGATCCACTCTACTGCCTTTCCAGAGAGTGTTGGCTATCATTCTTCCCATAAAAGGACCTCAGTTCCAAAGACCACAGTTTCCAATGCAAGTTCTGGAAAATAAGTGTTCGTATTTGAAAATTGAATGGGCCATTTGAAACCAATTAAAACAGCAATTATTATGTCAGAAGTCCCCCAATGGCTAATTTTAAAGCAATGAAATTAACTTTGTAGTACATAAATTTACTTTCTAACTTTATAAACTTGAAAAAGTAGTTGACTGATCTACTTCAATTAAAATGTGGCATTCTGGAGTTGTTTCTAATTGTGTAATAATATTTTGGTAAAAATACAGTAACACCATTTTCCTTTAATAATTGTTGTTTATATAAACAGAGTAAAACAATAATTAAATCTTATCTGAAGATGGTTGATCAAAATGATCAGAAAGGCACACACCAAATAAGAAATTTAATAAAGATGATTCATAGAAGACATTGTTATTCACAGTACAAATATCATATAAAAGAGTAGCTGCTCTGGCTAATATTCTCAATGGTGAAAAACTGAAAGCATTCCCCTTAAGATAAGGAACAAGACAAGGATGCCCACTCTCTCCACTGCTACTCAATATAATACTAGAAGTCCTGCCAGAGCAATAAGACAGGAAAAGGACATACAAGGAATCCAAATAGGGAAAGAGGAAGTAAAACGATCATTATTTGCAGATGATATGATATGATAATATACTTGGAAAACCCTAAAAGCTCTATAGAAAATCTAATTAAAACAATCAACCAGTTTAGTAAAGTAGCGGGATACAAAATCAATGCACAAAAGTCAGTAGCCTTCCTATACACAAATAACCAATCTGAAGAAGAAGAAATCAAGAAAAATATACCTTTTACAATTGAAACTAAGAAAATCAAATACCTGGGAATAAACCTAACAAAAGAAACAAAAGACCTATATAGAGAAAAGTATAAAACACTGTTAAAAGAAATAGAAGAGGACACAAAGAAATGGAAAGATATCCCCTGTTCATGGATAGGAAGAATCAACATTATCAAAATGGCCATCCTACCAAAAGCAATTTATAGATTCAACACTATTCCAATAAAAATCTCAATAAAAGTCTTTAATGAAATAGAACAAATATTGATGAAATTCATATGGAGACACAAAAAACCCCAATTAGCCAAACTCTATTGACAAGAAAGAAGGAGAATGGAGGTATCATGCTCCCAGACTTCAAACTCTGCTACAAAGCAATAGTAATTAAAACAGCATGGTACTGGAACAAAGACAGACACAAAGACCAATGGAACCATATAGAAAGCACAGAAGTAAAACCACACAACTATGGACAACTGATCTTTGACAAAGGAGCAAAGAATATGGAACAAAGACAGCTTATTCAACAAAAGGTGCTGGCAGAACTGGTTCACCATATGCAAAAAAATGAAACTGGACCACTATCCTACACCATGTACAAAAATCAACTCAAAATGGATAAAAGACTTAAATGTAAGATCCAAAACTATAAAATATATAGTGGAAAACATAGGTAAAATGCTACAAGACATCTCAATAACACCTTTGAAATTGCATTCCCCAAAGCAATAAAAATGAGAGAGGAGATAAACAGATGGGACTACATCAAGATAAAAAGCTTCTGTACAGCAAAGGAAACATTAAATGAAACAAAGAGACACCCCACTGAGTGGGAAAAAAAAAATCTTTGCATTCCACACAATGGGCAAGGGTCTGATCACAAAGATATACAAAGAACTCATAAGACTCAAGAAAAACAAAGTAAAAAACCCAATCAAAAAATGGGCAGAAGAACTTAAATGACACTTCTCCAAAGAGGACATACACATGGCCAACAGGCACATGAGAAAATGCTCAACCTCCCTCATAATCAGGGAAATGCAAATGAAGACCACTATGAGGTTTCACCTTACACTGGTAAGAATGGCATACATTAAAAAAAGCAACAACAAAAAATGCTGGTGAGGATGTGGAGAAAAAGGACCCCTAGTACACAGCTGGTGGGAATGCAAGTTAATCCAGCCACTCTGGAAGGCCGTTTGGAGGTTCCTCAGTCTACTAGACATGGAACTACCATATGATCTGGCAATCCCACTCCTAGGGATCTACCCAAAGGACACAAAAACATTGATCCAAAAGAATACCTGTACCCCCATGTTTATTGCAACACTATTTATAATTGGTAAGAACTGGAAACAACCCAAATGCCCAAAAGTAGAGGACTGGATCAAGAAGATGTGGTCCATATACACGGTGGAATACTATTCAGCAATCAAAAATGGTAAACTAGGGCCATTTATAGAAACATGGAAGGAGCTAGAAGGAATTATACTCAGTGAAACAAGTCAGAAGGCAAGAGAAAAATATCAGATGACTTCACTTTTAGGAGGAATGTAAAAGAACAACAACTACAACAAAAAAATAAAAGGAGAAAACAAAAAAAAAAACCAAAAGAAAGCTCAAGGAAATAGGCAACTACAACCCAAAACAAACAAACAAACAACTCAACAAGATCAAAAGGTCAAAGATAAACCAAAGGGATCATGGCGGGCGGGGAAGGGCAAAGAATGGGATGAGGGCAGAAAGAGCACAAGGGACTGAGGTGATGGTGCACGGGTGGAATGGTGGTGGGAATTCCCTGGGGACTACAAATTACAATTAAATAAAACTAACACAAAAATAAAAGAAACTATGCTTAAAATGAAAAGATAACCTTACCAAATGCGTAAACCTATTATATATCATATATCCAACAAGCAGCTAATTTCCAAATTTTATGAAGAGCTCAATACAACACAATAATAAGAAAACAATTTAAAAAATGAGCAGAAGCACTACATTTGACACTTCTCCAAAGAAGACATACACAGAGCCAATATGTACATGAAATATGTTCATCATGACTTATCATCAGGGAAATGTAAACCAAAACCACAGTAAAATACTACCTTAATAGTAGTGAGTATACCAGGAATGGAGGAGATGGGAAATGGGATCCAATGAGTTATGGCGTAATTTTTACCAGTGCCTTGGTGGTGGGTATTGTGTGATAACACTCATGTGAAATAGCATGAATCTATAACCCATACACAGTGTGGTAAATTAACATTACCTCAGTAAAAAAAAAAAAAAAAACGATTAAATATAAAAAAAAGTAGCTGCTCTGTACAAAAAAGCTTAGGTTAGAGTCTCCCTGGTGGCCTAGGGGTTATGTCTTAGCACTATCACTGCTAAGGCCTGACTTCCATCCCTGGCTATGGAGCTAACCCACATAGCACAGCAGACCCCCTCCTGTCTTGCTAACTGGGTATTTCAGTAGATCTGCTGTGCTGCCCCCCACTCTGTCTCTGGTGAATCCTCTCCCCACCCCCATACCTCTGGCCTACACCCCAGTTCTTCTGTGTGTGAAAATAAATAAATCTTTAAAAAATAAATAAAACAACTTAGGTTTAGTGGAATGAAAAAGGAAGACTAAGACTCAGGACTTATGTCCAAAACACCTCAAGTCAGCTAAGCAACTTCCATGATGTAAAAGCTCCCACCCTGGCCTATTTTAGGCCAGGTCACTAAATGTAGAATTGGGATGAGATGCACAGTGTGTGCTCAGAGATCATGTGAGCTGGCTTATAGTTCAGTCAACCACACTCCAGACACAAATGCAAGTGTCTAGTTGGTGTCTGGTGTTGTGCTCGACATTGTAACAGGGACCAAAGTAGAATGTAGCCAGACTACAAGAGGGAGATTATCTTATGCAGGTCCAGGGACATGTCTCTTGAACAGAGGACCGTGGGGGGAATGTAGTCTTTACCTTCTGAAACTGTGGAAGGACAAGATGAGTGTACAAAAATTCACCATCATTTCTCTTGATTAATACAAGGAGTACTTATTAGCCATGTTAATTGCATGTTGCAAGTGCTCCATCACATGCGTGGGAGTTCCAAGTAAATATGAAATGTAAGTCCTAGTCTTTCCTGAATAGGAGTGCATACATCATTGGCATTAAAAACAAAAAGCATAGTTTTTATATTTTTGACTCTGAAAGTAACCTCTTTAACTAATTTTGTCTATCTGTTTTGCATTGTCAGAATCTGCAACACTATTTGTTTCATTTTTCTGCTCCCACTCCCAAGGCAGCAAAACTTTATCACTTCTTAATTCTGGTTGAGGGGAACAAACTCTGTATCTCTGTGGTTTGGCTTGGGAGTTCCCATCCAAGTTATCCGCATCATCCATCACCTTTACACATCCCCCGTTCCAGTGAGACCTGAGACAGAAACTACTGAGAGACTCAAGAGGACCACTGTGGTTTGTGGCATGTTTTAGCATTCGGTGTAGAAGTAGGTACTGCACGTAGGTTAGCAGTGTGGCTTTTGAGTGAGGCAAATGGGAGAAGAAGAGGCTGTAGCTCTCCCACCACTCAGGATCTTGAGGGTTCACCAAATCTTGTTTTGGTCCTGTTCTCCAAGGTTTCCTCCTGGTTCTAACAAAAAATGAGAAGCACTAGTAACCCAGACTATCTCTTTTATGACAATAAAATTCATATCCTTGGTCCCTCCTTCGTTAGTCAGCCTGGTATCAGCCGTGCTCATAGGCTCAAGCACTGGCCTGTTAAAGCCCTCTCCATGTTATAATGGCTCAGTGTTCAGTTCTACTGGATTCTGTTGGCTCTCGTAAAGGTACATCTTATAACTGGGAGATGCAATTGCATTTCAGAGAGAGATGAAGAGTGTAAAACCAGGGAGAAATCCACCTGCAATTCTCCTTCTCAATCTGATGTTGGAGATTCATAGATGCCGTTTCACTTAAAGATGGCCACCATCACCTCCCACGACCCTACGGCTGGGGGCTTCCAACTCCTTCCCACTCTCTCCATCAGGAAGTAAACAAATTCTTTTTCTTCCCAGTTCCTTAGAGACAATATCAAATTTTTCTAAACATACTTGCATAGTAATCCCAATAGAAAAATCTATCAGACATTTAAACTTTGTCAGAATGCAAGTTTGTGGATCTAGCTTTCTGATAGAAACAAATTTCACATGTTTTACTTTAGTTTGGCTAGAATATCCAATGAGATGTTCAGGCTTACCTCCTTATTTGAATTTGAATTTAATAGCAATTTGGACTTTAGACAACCTTATAACCTGGAGTATGGAGGGAGCTGCATTAGTTTTGGGGGGAACTTCCTCCTGCCAACAGCAACCTTTAGTCTTTCTCTTGTATCTGCAGGATTGAGCAGTCATGCTTGTGGAGAGGACAGTCCTGGGGGTATAAATTTATCACCATAGAGGAACCTACAATTAAACATGCCACTAATTGGGGGAAGAGGTTTCATTCTCAGTTTCCTTTATTTTTTAAATTCATATTTTACTTTTATTTTCAAATTTTTGAAGAATACTTCTTAAAAGAGTATACAAAATTCATACAGAACATCAAGAATTCAGTGTGAAAAAGGTTGTCATCAATAACTGAAGCACCAGTTTTGGTTTTGCGGGATGGCGTATGGTGTGGGGAGCAGGGCAGAGTTAGAAGTCCCCCAAAGATTTAAGAAATGTGAACACCTTACTTCAACCAGTGGAGATTTGTGGGCTTTCTGGACTTTTGTCTCCTCACTCCTCAAGGATCTGTGAGCACTAGAGATTTTCAGATGCCAAAGGAATTTCTGCATCTTTCCCCACAGATTTCTCTCCCAACCTTTAGTATACTCTTAGCCATTCTGGGTCCTGTTTTCCTGTCCTCTGCCTTCCACTCTAATCATCTCCATCTCCTGTGGATTCTCCTCACCAGCTGTCTCTGTACTATTTAGCTTCTCTGAAGCCTGTCACAAACTTGATAGCCAGGCTGGTGTTATTCTGGAGTCAAGCCAATCTCCTCCTCTCAGGAACTGGCGGCCTCTGTACCACCTGAGGGGTCTTAAATAAAGGCAGACACAACTTTCCAGGATCTGGTCTATTTCATGTGACTGTCCCTCCAGGATTCACTGAAGACTGACAGACCTTCTCAAAAGCCTGTGCCTTTCCGACTTCCACTCAGCCATCTTTTTAGTTCCTTCTTCCAGTTCATGTATCAAACTTTATAGCTCAAGTTCTTAATTTCATTGATTACTCCAGTATTCTAACCTTGGCATTATTCCCTTCCCCAACTTTTTTAAAAGAATTTTTATTTATTCATACAAGAGCTGGGGTACAGGCCAGAGGCATGGGGCGGAGGGGTGAGAGGGTGAGAGGATTCACCAGAGACAAGAGTAGGGAGCAGAACAGGCAGATTGACTGAAATACACTGCTGAGGGGAGCAGAGTGGAGCACTGCTGAGGGAAGCAGGAGAGGTCTGCTGCACCATGTGGATCCCCTCCCTGGCTGGGGATCCAACTCTGAGCTGTGGTTGCTGTGGAAGCCCCACAGTGCGGCACTCAACCCCTTGTGCCACCAGGGGGGCCCCACTTCCCCTTTTTTTTTTTTGCAATGTGCCTTTGCTATAACAGGAAGAAAGTTAAAATCAGAGAGGAGAGACCCTTTCACATACACTAATGACATGTATAGCAGTATACGTACATCAAGTAGGTATCACTTTCACAGTGGGTGAAATAATTTCTTTTTTTTTCTTTTAATTTTTTATTTATGTATACAAGAGCAGGGGTACAGACCAGAGGCGCGGGAGGTGAGAGGATTCACCAGAGACAGTGGGAAGCAGAACAGGCAGATTGACTGAAACACACTGCTGAGGGGAGCAGCGGGCGAGGCAGGAGAGGTCTGCTGAGCCATGTGGGTCTCCTCCCTGGCTGGGGATCGAACTCATGCTGCTGTGCCGCGGATGCTTCACAGTGTGGCGCTCAACCTGCTGCGCCACCAGGGAGGCCCAATAATTTCATTTTTTGACGCATTTCCGAATTTTGTCAGTGCCTTACAAACAACTGAAAACTTAATCTAATAGCAGAGTAAAAGGTTATCTCTGAGTATGTAGAGCTGGAAGCATCTGTCTATAAGAGGAAAGAGTTGAGACATTATGAACAATGTGTTCATTGGTGCAAATGTGAAAAGAACAGTTGATATAACAATGACTCACATAGCTGACTTTTATCGTTGGTTGACACCATCTAACATTTGCCACTGCAATATTTCTAGTGTGATAAAGCATATTATGCTCAAGTAGAACAGATGTCACAGTGAATAGTGAATAGACTTTTAAATCAAACAGACCTGGATTTAAAAACCAATCTAGTCTATCTCTTGTTAGATGTGCGAACACAGACAAATTAGCTTCATGCTTCTCAACCTCAGCTTTCCCATCTGCAGATAAGAGTGATGATACCTATGTTGAAGATGCTTGGTGTGGTTTCAATTTCAGTAAGTTAAATGATGCAACACGTGTGTAGTGCCTAGGAGAACAACTAACACAGTCACAGTTAATAAATAGTAGCTGTATTTAAAGATAGTAATTTCAGTGTTTGTAGTCCACATGACTATGTATATCTCCAAGACCTTGTGTTTTTATAAGCCTTTACTGTTTACTATAAGTCATGTTTCCTACTCAAATCAGTGGACAAGGGGAAGAGAATGAAGTCAAATGTATTTTTATTTTTTCCCAAAATTTTATTAGTCAGATAACCATTGGTCAAGTGATTTTTCAGTATAGTGAATATTAAGACTCATTGATATTTATTTTTATTGAGGTAACATTGGTTTACAATACTGTATATTTTTAGGGGTGATATTTGTATAGCATCTTAATTGTGTTATGTTTCCCTGATCATGGAGTAGTTTATTCCTTTCAAAATTTGTGAGTATTAAGTTAGATTAAGTTAAATCTAAATTTTAATTTACACTGTACATTTCTGATAATCTACATTTTAAAAAATATTTGTTAGGGTTCATTAACTAGAGTTAACTAGAGTTAATTACTTAATTAGTCCACCTTCCTGAAAACTGAAGAATTGACAATATTGAGGCATTTATTCTTATACTTGGAAGCCAGGTGTAGCCTTCTGAAGCATGAATCTGTAATTATTTACTGAGCGTGGTAAATACAGAAATATGAAGAGTTCAGCTTCCAAGTTCGGTGGCAGGATGGTGTATTACAATGAAAGTAGACGTAGTCGGTACTTTATAGGTATCAATTAATTTTTCTTTACTTGCTCATTCAACATCTAAACTGTCTAAACTGGAATGATTCCTTTAAAGTGTGTTTCTATAGTTATAAACTTAACTGAAAAACCCAAAATGTTATTCTCCCAGCAAGTAGATACTTTCTCATTCGTTAAAAACAAGTGCAGATTTTTGCTGGGTGAGGAAAATGCTCCTTTGATTTGTTAATACCTATGTACCTCCTGGGAGGTGAGAAGACAGGCAAAAAAATGTAGCGGAATGATGAACATCCTAGAGTCCCTTTTTATGGTTATTAGGGACAGTTTCTTAGAGCCTGCTTTTCTGAATTACTGTATGTGACAGAGTTCTGCTATATTGTATTCATTAGGCCTTTGCCACAAAGAAGCATTCTCAGCGGAACCACATTATGGAACCACGTTATCTTTCGGCACTTACAATGTCAGAATCTCTTCGGATGAGAGCCAAGAAACAGAATCCCACTAGCCCAAGCTCTGAGAGAGGGTAGGTTGTACTCCACTGAGAGGCATTGTTCATGTAATGTTTTGGGCTTTTTTTGATGATGGTTTTTATGATTCCCCAGTAAGTAAATTCACTGTTGAATCACTTACTCTTGGAATGATTCAGAATTTAGTTCTTGCCACAGAGGATAATTTCTAGCCCCAAGTAAGTTGATACCTGATTATCTAAAAGTTAAATTAATCTTTTTCCTCTCCCTACCTCATCTCATGCCAATAGGAGAAACTGACTTGCAGAGAGTTTTCAGACTTTAGGATGAGTAGTTCCTTCTACTGCCTGGTGTTCTAGTGGTGTTAGTATTATCATTTCCATGTGGAAGGAAGGAGGGAGAGGAGAGAGCTAAGAAAGATAAACAGGTGGGCAACGTCCTTTCCCCCAAATTACATCTTGCATTGGTTCCCACAGTAGCTTTTGTCAGGCTGGCTGTTGTTCAGTGTTTTATGTTGCTCGGTTACTTCATCTAAATCTTCCTTATACCTAAAATAAACCACAGGATCATCCTTTTTATTTTGCACAAAAAGAACAAATTATCCATTCGGCTCTAGTGACTCCTCAGGACATTGAACTCCTCCAAAATTGTCCACATTGGATTCGAATTTTAATCAATTTTTTTGGTTGTTATTCTAAAACAGTGATGTGAACATGTCAAATGACTTAGTGGTTCGTCTGGCACAAGCAACTGAGAATTTGAATGCTTATCTGAACTTTATCTGAACTATCCTGAGTTTTCTTGGGTCTGTAAAATTGGAACTGAAATGTCATGGAAACTGGCTTTCTCATGAAATTTTTGGTGAGCCAGAAGTACTGTGAAAGCAGCCTTTCCCGTGGTGTTTTGGCAATTTTTACTTTGGCCCCAGACAGAACCAGGAAGTTCAGAGGTGAATGAGAATGAAAAATAATGAAATGGTAACTGATCTTCTTTTATTTTTTATTTTTTTGGTACTTTACAAAGTTTCAGTTCAGAGCTCTTTGACAAGTATATTGAGTTAGTCTTAACACTTACAGGTCTCATAATATGATTGAGAGACTTGGGACATTATTAATAATTCAGCCCACCTGCGGCAAGAAAGAAGAAAATTTAAAATGACTCTTTCCTCTTGTTTTTTACACGGTTTTAATAAAATCATTTATGAAATTGCAGCATCTGTAGGATTATTAGCCAGTTTAATAAATAGAACATTTCCCCATATTAGTAATGACAAGGTAGTCACATTTAATGAATTAGAGCTAACCTGTTTTCTTTACCATCCCTTTAGCCAAGTCCTTACCATCAGGTAGGTCACATTGCATGGACTTTCATATTTAGGAGCCATCATTCGCGTGAACTAGAGTTCTGTAGCAAGTAGATAGTTACAGAGAGTTCTGGAAATCAAGATTCCATTGGTAAGCCAAAGACAAGTAGAGGACTCACGGATTTTATTTACAGAAAGGTCCTGAAGGAGTTAAGCAGTGATCATCAAACCTTGGTCTTGTTAAATAGAGATAGCCTACAGAGTTGAAATCACCGACAGGGTGTACTTTTTATCAACCTCCACTGGCAGTGCCCCTGTTGACACAAATTTGCATCATGCACCGTGCAGTCACTGGGATGTCATGGACTGACCACAGGTAGTAAAAGCAATTCAGAATAGAGAATTATGTTTCTATAAGGCCTGACTATTTCATTTCACATGTTATTCTCTTCATGACTTCTGACTGCAAGGAGTCTATTTCTATCATTCTCTTTATTGATGAAGGTACTGAGGCTCAGAGTTTCAATCATTTTCCATTACTAGGAGTAGAATCTCAAATCCTTCTCTTTTCCTTGAAGCTCCCAATACAGCAGAGCATTTACAAGCAGAGAAAGGAGAAACACCTGCTCCTACTATTTAAAAGTGGAAAGGGAATGTCTAGTCCAGGAAAGATATACTATTAGAAAACAACAAAATACACCAAGACTTTGGCAGACTTTATTCCTAAAGGACTTAGTTACCAAGAGACAGAAGGTAATCGAGACAGTCTCAGATACCTATTCCAATTTGTGGGTGCTCCCTAAGTCCTGCAGATAGATTATTGACTCGAAGGCTTTGCTTTCCATGCAAACCCTGGCAGATCACAGCCGAGAAAGTGCTATTTGCCAGCTCTGAAGACTGTGTTGTCAGCCACTGGGCAGCGTCCATCTGCCTTATTAGCCATCCATGAATTCCATGTTCGTTCCTGAGCAGAGACTTGGACACCAGAGGGACCCTGCTGAGTTATTCCATTTTAATTTAATAATATATAATTCTTTTATATATTATTCTAGTAGTGTTCTAAAAAGCCAAAATTTACAAATGTCTGAAAATTTTCAAAAATTTTGATGAAGTTACTGCTCCCCAAAGATCCTTACTTCATTGTTTTTGCTGGCTATACTTTCAAAGCCATTCTCTTTCAGTGAACTAAAGGACTGGCCTTGGAATAGACGATGCCCTTTGGATCAACTGTATCGGCTCTGTGATTTGTGCAGGACTGGCACCCACTGGCCTGGCCCCCCTCCCAGGCACTCATTTGGAAAGCAGTCATAAAGAAAAGGACAGGGGCAAGAGGACCTGAGGGAAGAGAGATGATTTCCAAGCTCGGAGATAGTCAGGGATAGAAACTGCTCTCAGGAAGAGAAAACTAAGTGGGATTCATAAGGCTCTGAAATACAGTGTGTACAGTTTCTGCTAAACACTGACAGGCATGCAAGTCACAGCATGCTGCCCTCAGGCAGAGTTAGCAGATGCAGGCAGCACTCATACAACAGATAACCTAACCTGACCCTACCTGTCAGGAGTTCAGGGATAATATTTTCACTAGGATGAACTGCTCTTGAACTGTTTCTGTCATTTATTTGGTGCAAATAGGCTTTCCTTCCACATCAGACATGCATGTCTTATGAACACAGGTTTGTTTATTGTCAAAACTTATTTATGATGGCCAATGCAAGCAAAACCTTCCTCTCCACTGGTGCTTGAATTCCACCGAAGCCTTCTCATACTGTGTAAAACAGCCTGGATGATGAAGTACCCCAGGCTTGTTCCAAGCCATGTCCTCTGTTTTCTTTGGACTTATCTTCAAAATCTATGGCTAAAGAGCAACTCCTAGTGTTTTATGACCTTTCAAAGGATGGTGCTTATCCTTTGGATTTGAAATGATTTTTCTTCTCTTGATGAAAATGTCAAGTGTGCCAGTGAGAAAGATCCAATCAGAAAGTGGATATTGGGCTAAAAATGGAAAGAAAGGAGAACAGCTGACTGGATAGAATAGCCAGCTGTGCTTCAGAAACCCCGGGAGGGTAGTCAGAATCAGTTGATGGAATCTGCTTAAAGTAGCATCATGTCTCATCAGTTTTATCGTTATTATTGTCATTGATATTATGTATCCTAATAAGCCTTCAAAACTTAGCTTTTGGACTAATCCTGAAAATAAAGGAGGCTTTGGATGGTTCAGGAGATGATGGTTTCTATGGTTATTAATTCATTCCAGAAATATTTTAAGTGGTTACTAGGCAGTAAACAATCCAGAAAAAAACATCGTTTCCTTTTCCAAGTTCAGTTATTCTTTTTCTGTTTGGAACCACTTGGTCCCACATCTTATATGATAAAGCAGATGGTTTGGGTTCAGCCCTGGTCATTTTTTAGGATGCCAAAAGAGTTTAAAGATCTAGTGAGCATTTTAGACTTCATTTATGAGCATCTGAAGAAAAATAAATGGGGAATGATTCATCTGTTCTTCTGGTCAAGGCACATCTTGAGGCACATCTAGAGCGGAAGTGATTCTGCAGGAAAATGAGCACTTTTTTCATTAAACATCAGAGGACAGTTGCTAGCACATAGGGTTCCTTTGGGCATTTTAGCCAAAAGTGCCCCTTTCTCATGGCACTTGGCTTCCATAGGGCCTATGGCGATGACAGATATTCAAATTCTGGTATCTGTGTATAAAAAATAAGCAGATCCATGACATTTCTGTCATGCTGTCAGATGTACTTCCAGGTGCTGTGCACAGCTTGTCCAACCATATACAGTAACTTAACATAGTAGCTACCTCAGACAACTTGAAAGGATTGCAAGTAAATAAGAATAAAACATCAGTAATTGCATGTGTCTTCCTAACAAGGAGTAGCTATTTATACTGTTCTGTCACCAAACATTTCCAGTGGCACTGTCCTTCTGGAGTCTTCTCCCCCAGTCAAATACGTAGTTGAGCACTGCGTTAATCTCCAGCATTTAAACAGCAGCTACCTTTACTGTCCTTCCTCACTAACCACCCTCCCCTCCAAATTTTCCTGAAGTTTTTTCTCAAATGAACTCCCTGCTCCTCTGATTAGATCTAATCTGATTTCTCTTTGCTCCTCATGACTATAACACGTCCATTTTTCTAGCTAACTCCTTTTTTTAAGACATCATCTTTAAAATCAAGTGGATGAGGAAGTTCATGAATGATGTGACTCTGAGGTCCTAAACCACTGACCTATACATCTGAATGGTGTGTCCTGGATATTCTAGACTCTCTTAATCCTAAATTTAAAAATGCAAATGTGTTTTCTTGCCATAATTTAAGTGTGTTTTCGGTCCCATTTGTTTTGTACTGATCTGGCAGAAAATCGCAAGTGATTGGGAAAAAAAAAATTACTGAGGGTTTCATCTTCGTCTCTAGGTTCAAGAGGCAGTTACTGGAAAACTGCAATGCCTACAATTTTAGGTTGTTTTTATACTCCAGCCTTACAGATTTTGGTAAGACAAAAACTGAACTAGTCTCAGAATTTCATTGATTTCTAAAATTAATATATCTCAATCAGTTCCAGGTCTATGTGGGACTCCCCAGTGTATACACTACCACTTACTAAGTCCAAGAATCCTTCAAATGCCTGGAGACATTTGACTCAGGCCCCATCCTGCTCATCAGTTGACATAGTCACTTGGGGAGGCTACAGGGACAAAAGTAGCAGTAACTCATAATATGTCATGTACAGAAATTTGTGTTTGGAAGGTCTGATGTGTTCATCTGTCAACCATCATTTGCTTAGTTCTGTGCTATGATGAGAAAGAAACTTTACCAACTTTCATCCTTTGCTCCTTTTCTGCTTCTCTCTCCACTATTAATTTCTATCTGAAAATCATACCCTGGTCTGTGGCACGGATATTCTAAAACTTATAGCAGGAAATCACTATCTCTCCATGGCTAGTGTATATTAAATACATCTGTCTTCAAGTATTTGAACAAAATTTATGTATGCTCATATCCAACAGGGATTAGGAGAATTTCTGTCTTCACCCCCAGTTGAACTTCAAAAACTCCAAGGCCTCTTAGCAGAAACTTTGGGTTGTGAGGAAATAAGGGGTCTAGCAGGAGAGACTGAGGGCACCCCATTCCCATTCCTGTCAGCAGCGCTCTGCTTTTACATGTCTAACAGTGTCAGTCTGCATATAAGATTTCATGTGAGGAAGATCCAGCAACTGCAACACATTTAAAAACCATTTCCTTTGGAAACTCTGTGGCATATGATCCTCAAGTGAACACTGTGTGTCTTCTCTAGTCTAAGCTCTGCTTCTACCTGTGTCTTCATCTCAGGAGCAAGCATTATGTGATCATTGGCTCCACATGGCATTGTGCTTCAGTCAGTAGGTACACAGTTAAACCATGAAAACAATGGTACTTATTTACACATACAATAAACTATCCCTCACATTTTTAATATAATTTCTAAGGATAGTGGTTCCATTTAGACTGATTCAGGTCAGACGTTAACAGGCCAGTTATAATGACAAAGTAAACAATTCCTAGGAAGGACAGTCATTTTGACAAGCATGAGTGAAGGCCTGGCATGCCCCTCAGATGCTGCCCACGTGCCATTTCATGTTCTGAAACACCGAATGACTTGAAAAGCAGCAATATTCCCAGCGACGTTCTTTATTATTTACTTTTCTGTTTCTTCCCATCGTTGTGTTGGTTCAGGTATACTATTTATTGTTAACTAAGACAATAGCTTTGTTTTCCTTTTATAGAACAGAATCTGAAAAAAAAAATATGTTTTTACACATAACTGTCCCCAAACACAAAGTGGTCGTTTGGACTGCCACTCTCCCACTGAAGCCAGGTGGGGCCATGTGACTTGCTTCCCTGATGGAATGTGATGGGAAGGAAGGCTGGTGTAGCCTCTCCATGTGGAAGCTCTGAGGGACAAGATCTGCTTCCCGTGGTCTTTTCCTGCTGTCGAAGTGACCAGGTGCATGTCCCGAGGGAGGCTAACCACCATGGGCATGCAGTGTCAGCAGGAAGCACAAATGACAACAACAACGTAACAACCTCAGTGTTTGAAGTATAAGCTATGTAAGAGTGAAAAAGTGGTATTTGGCCCTATAGTTTCACTTTTGCATGGTGAGTCTGAGTCCAAATGTGTTATCAGACTCTTTCGTGGTCTTCCTGTGATCTGAGCCAAGTCACTATGTACAAAAACAAACCACACTGGTTTCCAGTCCCCCCAAAATCAGAGAAGGGGGAGAAAGAACTGGTGCAGCTGTGGCAATAAACTCTTTGTTAGAGAACTTGGCTATCTAATTCATAAGTGCTTAGCAAGTTTGACCATGAAACAAAGAAGCTCTGCATAGCGGGGAAGGAGGGAACTTTTCATTTAGTTCGTGTAGGCATTTGTTGATTCATTATTTTGCCTTCAAAAGTCAGGATGTAAATTGAAATCTCTTATGTTTGCTAGTTTAACTAGAAATACTGAGTTCTAGAGTCTAGGTTTAATTTTACCTTTGACCAAGTTGCTTTAATCATCGGAGGACTTAGCTTTCAACCCCTTCTGCCCACAGATACGTGTGGGCCCATAATGGGGAATATCGAAGTGTTCTTCTTGGGAAGCGTTCATCAAACCCCGTTGCCTCCCATGGAAAACATGCCAACAGCTCAAGCCAATATTTAGACTCTTGACATCAATTCTGTCCCTCTCTCTCTCTAAGGTGGTATACTGTAACTCCTGAGATCAAATTGTTAGACAAGCAAAAATATTTTCAGATTTCCGATAATTCTATCTTTCATTTCTTGCCAAAGATATAAATTTACATCCAGCATTTGCTACAATCCCATGGCCCTCCACAGCTCCCCAAGCAAGCAGCCAGCAGAAACAGGAAGTTTAATAAAACCCTATACTTCCATAAAATGTAGCCTGAAATATATCACGGAACTCGGTCTCCCCCTACCTATTTGATAAACTAACATTTTATTTTTTTAATTCCGTTTCTCTAATTATATACCAGATTCCTTAAGTAGTAAGAGGGAAAGACATGAGATGAAAATGTAGGTGGATGTATTTTTTATCATTAATTTCCATGCTGTTATAATAATAATAGTATCTTTTTCTGTTAGCTTACCATTTTCAAATTAAACATAATTTTGTATCGCGATCTTTATGGTAATGTGTGTATTTTGGAACGAACTGTGACATTTCACCTGTATTTATATATCATCATGTTTACTGCTTATCATAGAGAAAAAAAATCTTCCCTCAATTTCAATGTGATCTCTTCATTGAACATATAATTATAAAATTTTCTTAACTGTAATTCTATTCTAAGAACTGCTAATTTAGAAAAATAATATAATCCTGAAATATATGCCAGGGGTTGTAGGCAAAGCTCAGAAGTAAATTGCTCTTTATACTCTGTAAACATTATATCCTTACTTCCAAAATTTAATTAGACAGGATTGAAAATAACTCATGGATACTCATGAAGAAAGGAATAAACGTGACTTATGAGTTAGAAATGCAAATAGTAGAGAAATTCTATGGAAATGTGAAAAGTTATTGGTCATGGATACTCTACAAAATTTGAAGACAGGATTTACAGTTTTAAAAAGGGAGAAATAAAGAAGTTCATTTCATCTTCATTCCTTGAAATTTACACAAATAAACATGAAGAGCAAGAAATAAAAATCTAAAACTCATGTTCTAGGACATTAAGAGCTATCTTTACCTCTGAAGCCTGACATAGCAAAGAGGGTCACCAAATCTTTTGAAGTCAAACAGGGCTGCAAGAAGATGCTGAGGGAGGGCTCTAGAGCCCGTGAATTTTATTCAAGACTGGGAAAGTCTAACTTGATTTTCATAGGACAGTATAGTTAGATAATGTCTGATAGCAAAGCTTCCCTGGAAAGGCTTTGGTAAAAAGGAGGGGGAAGGCAAGGCTAAATGAGAAAATATAACCTCGAAGTTAAGCTATGTTGTCAGAAGGAGTTTGTTGGTGAGTCAGGAGAGAGGAGAAAATGCATTATGAAAAGCTCTGAAATATCAATCTCTACTAGCTAGAGATAAGTAACTCGATAGCACCAACAAGCCTGCATGATAAGGAGAATCCTTGGTGGTCTTGATGTGGTTCTAGTGCCCTTTCTAACATGTCATCCTATAGGGAGAGGTAGTTCAGGAAGAAGAAACCTCATTCAAATAGGAATATTTTCTCCCATACAGTAGGATGTGTTTTCATTTTAATGATAGCTTCTTTCACTGTGCAGAAGCATTTTAATTTGATATAGTCCCATTTCTTTGTTTTTACTTTTGCTTCCCTTACTTTTGGAGTCCAGTTCCCCAAAGACACCCCTAAGGCTATTGTTGCAGATTGTGCTGCCTGTGTTTCCTTTATAGTTTTAAGTCTTAATACCCAAGACTAATCCATTTTAACTTAATTTTTGTGTATGGTGAGATGATGATCTAGTTTCATTCTTTTGCGTATGTCTATCTGGCTTTCCCAACATCACTTATTGAGGAGACTTTTCCCATAGTCTATTCTTGACTTCTTTGTTACAGATTAACTATCCATATGAAAATGGATGTATTTTTGGACTGTTCATTCTATTTCATTGGCCCATGTGTCTATTTTTATTCCAATATCATACTGTTCTAATTACTGAAGCTCTGTGGGGTAGTTTGAACTTGGGAGCATAGTATTCCATTCTTCTCTCTTCTCAGGATTGCTATGGATAATCAGGGTCTTTTGTAAATTCACATGAGTTTCAATAATGTTTGTTCTATTGCCTTAAAGAATGTCATAGGAATTTTGAAAGATTGCATTAATATGTATATTACTTTGGTTTACACGGGGGAGGGTTAGATCTGAAAGGTCAAAGGGGGCTCATTGGATTGTGGTGGAGAGTTATTGGTTCTTTGGTAGTGTGGTAACTATATATTGGGGAGATATGAATATGTACTACTAAAACATATACAAATGTATCTCAGTTTTTATTCAAAAGCAGTGTTTTTAATGAACTTTCATTATCCAAATAGACAAAGAAAAATAAAAGAAAAAATAATGACATAATGATCTAAAAACTGTGAACAGGTGTTTGCCTTTAATGTTTGATGTTTTGAGATGTCAACAAGTCATCAATTCTATTAGACAGGAGTTCTAAATATAGTCATGATAGTGTAGGAATTGTAGGTTAAGCAACAGAACACAATGGAACTTGGATTCCCAAGCTTAAAAGAAGTGGGAGAGGAAATTAAACCATCACTCAAATAAAGGCTACATACTCTAACATACAGAAAAGAGAATAGAAGGTACTAAACACATAGGCAGTGTCATAGAATACTGTAAAGGAGGCAAAAAAAGAATAGAAAGTTAAAGGGAGATTAGAAGAATTAGAGAAAAAATATAGACCTAGGAAACATATATAAAAGATATAATGGACAGAATATCAAAACTATAAATAATGCTGCCCCCAGAAAATAACACAATTCTGGAAAAAAAAAAGACTATTTAAAGATACAATTAAAGAAAACTTTATAGCAATGGAAGTAGCTCAGACATGTCTTCTGACAGAGCACATAGAGCATGGCCTAGGTAAAAGAGGCTCAAAACAATGGGTACAGAAAAACATCCTAGTCAAGTTTCTGGATATTAAAAAAATAAAGAAAAAATTCTTGGGTTCTAGTCAAAAACATAGTGAATAAGATGAACCACAGAAAAGTTTATAGAGTGAGTGCTAGAACACAGAAAAGAAATAGTTTCAACAACCTAAGAAAGTATAAACTAAATCATTTGAAAATTTAGATGAAATGGATAATTTTCCTAAAAATCAAAATTTACCAAATTTGACTAAAACAGAGAAACATGAATAAACCAGTAACTATGAAAGAAATTGAAAGTCTCCTGCCCCAGATGCCAAGTTAAGGCATTTTATGGTGTGTTATAATAAACTTTTAAAGCCAAATATATGCTATTTTATATAAATTGTGATATAAGTGAAAGAAGAAAATTTTATTGGCTCAATTTGTGAGGCCGTATGTTGTTAATATCCAAACTAGGCAAGGGCATTATAAACAGAGACACCTGCAAAACCATTATGGTTTCTATATGGACATAAAAACAAAACCCCTAAATAAAATATTGCAAGTTGAATTCATTGTTGTATTAAAAATACACATCATGTTTAATGTTTATCCCTACCCTGTAAAACTGTTTCAATACCAGACAAATCAATCAATTGTATTAGCATATAGTTAAGTCACACATACAAGAAAAAGTGACAATATTGACTCATTTATTCATTTATCTAACGAATGTTGATATAGCACCTCCTGTGTGTTAGGCATTTTCCTAGGCAAAGGAGATATAACAGAAAAATGAAGAGAAAAATCCTGTGCTTCATGGGATTTTACATTCAAGCTGATGAATTAGAAAATCATCAAACATTCAGATAACTGAACCATATAATGTCATGATGTAATGATTGTAATGAAGTAAAGCAAAACAGGATGATGAAATACAGTACACATGCTATTTTGAGCAAATATGTGTATGAAGCAAAGACGTGAGACAAACAAAAGTTTTAGTGAAATAGTGCATTAGAGAACTGTGTGTGTAAAGACAGCCATTTCTTGGATCAGGGTTCAAGGAGGAACATTTAGGAATATGCTTGGCAGGTGCAAGGAGTAATAAGGTGGATGGAAAGGCTGAGCAAAAGATGACACAAGACTGGGTTTGTAGAAGGCAGATCATAGATGGTTTGGTATGCTAAAATAAGGGCTTTAGATTTTATTCTAAAAAAGGTGATGGTAAAACATTGGAGAATGTTCAGAAGAGAACCACCCTGGCTAATAAGTAGAGATGAATGTATATTAGGGAAAACAGGATAGAGTTCAAAAAGAGTCAAAGGTTATCATTTAAGAGGACATGATACTATCCCCGGAAGGGAATAACAGGTATCAGGGTGATAAAATAGAGTCATGGACAAAATCCAGTAATAATTGTACTGATCAGAGTTTCCCAGAGAGATAGAACCTATGGGTGGATGGATAAGTGAGTAGATAGATGGGTAGACAATAATGCAAGACTTGTTGTGCAGTTTTAGAGACTGTCAAGTTCCAAGATCAGTGGTCACCAACTTGATGGAGACCAGGATAGGTAATGGTGCAGTTCTAGTCCAAGCCTGAAAACCTGAGAACCAAGAAAGCCAGTGATATAATTCTGGGCCACAGGCTGGTGGGCTTAATACCTAGAAGGAGGCCAGGTTTCAATCTGAGTGTGAAGATAGGAAAGAGTTGTACAAATTTATTTTAATCAGGGTTCAGAGAATTTAGAAGGGTCCTGCTGTTTAAAGCATATTACCTTTTCTATAGGAGAAGAAAAAGTCTTAAGTGAGTAAAGTTTTGGAATTGAATTACTATTTGACTGAAGAATTAAGGTTTTTTAAAAGCTCGTGGAAGTTTAATCTTCAACTGTTTGGAGAAGGCCCACCCACATTAGGAAGAGCAATCTGTTTAATTTAATGTACTGACTAAAATATTAATCTCCTCCAGAAACTGTCTCACAGACATACCCAAATAAAGTTTTGCCAAAATGTCTAGGCACTTCCTAACCCAGTCAAGTGTACACAAAAAATAAATGATTGTCACAAAATAGGAATAGTCCTTAAGAAAGGATATCTGTAAAAAAGTACAGATGTTGTACTTGAGTGAGATTTTAAATGTGTTCTTAACAAGACAAGAATATCACTAGAACTGTTTGTAGTAGACAACATATTGAATGGTCTTATGTAATGTAATATAAGAAAAAAAGGAATAAGACTTAAAAAGAAGCAATGAAACTGCCCTTATTGTAAAATATTTGATTTGAAGCAAAGGAAATTCAAGAGCTTTTCAAGCTACTAGAATTAATTAAAAAAAAAGTTCCATAAGTTGACTCAACTCAAATCAGAATACTATAATCATTGTAATTTCAATGAAATAATAACCAGTTAGAAATTTAAATAGAAAAAATATATACATAATAAACATACAAACAAGCATAGTACACAATGGTTAAGATCTTTATCAGGAAAATAAAATATATTTGAAGAAGAAAAATGATTTTAATACACAGATACACTATCATTCAAGAATTATAAAGATGTCAGTTTCTCTCCAAAATATAAATTTATAAAGTTATAAAGTTAATAAAATTCTAACCAAAATCAAAAAGATACTTTATGGAACTTGACAAGAAAATCCTAAAATTAACATGGAAGCTCAAAGAATCAAGAATAGCCAAGATACATTTGAAGAAGAAGGTAGGGAAAGAGAGATTTGTCTGACCAAATATCCAAGAATTTTTAGAGCTATAGAAAGTGAGACCATGTGTTATTGATATAGGAAGATTAAAAAAAAAAAATTCCAAGGGAACATACTGGAGCGCCCAGAAGCAGATACTTGCAGATGTGGAAACTTGAAATATGACCAACGTGGACTACATGTCAATGAGGAAAGGCTGGGCTGGTCAGTAACAGTACAGGGACAACTGGTGAACCATATGGAAAAAATAAAAGAAAATTGGATCCCACTCTCACACCATATACAAAAATAAATTCTAGATGAAATAGCTATCTTCTGACTGTTAAAAACAGCTTGGGTAGAAAATATCTTCAGAGATACTGAGTGTGGAAATTTTCTTAGATAAGACACAATAGATAGAGCAAAAGATTGATATATTTGATGAAACTGAAAACCGCTTATGTTCAACAAAGACACAAAGCAAAGTACAAAAATAAACTACAATCTGTGAAAAGATAGTTACAGCTCCAATAAATGACAAAGGAATTTCTGTCTTTCTCTCTCTGGCTCTGTCTGTCTGTCTCATTCTTTCTAAGTAGCTGGATAGAAGAAAGAAGCAAGTCCATTAACAGTCCATTAATATTCCAGAGTAGCAAAATTTAAATGGGGCAGTAGCAAGAATCGTGGCTATAGAGTATACTATACTACCAGTAAGCATTACTTTAGTAGCACTAGTTTGGAGAGCAATTTTGAAATATCTGATAAAGCCTATATTTGTACTGTCCATTTTAACATCCCACTGCTAGCATATAATTTGGGAAACATTTGCCACATGTATAAGGAGATGAGAATAATAGTATCATTTGCAGCCTGGTTTCTAATTATAATTTTTTTTTCAGGTGTGCATCATTATAAATTTATTTATTTATTTTTTTTTGTTTTGTTTTGTTTTCTTTTTTCTTTTAATTAAAATATTTTAAAATTTGCATATACTTGCCATATAATTAAAACGTCACTCACTAGGAAAGTAGATTCATAAATTGTGATATAATCATGTAACAGAACAGCATATTGCTTTATAATAGAATACACTCCAGATAGATGTGTTAAGATGAACTATTGAAATGTAGGTTAAAAATTGCAAGTTGTTGAATATATATCATTGTCTACTTTTATATAAACTGTAAAAGCCAGTAAATGTTACCACATTATGTAGTGTTACATTGATGGACAAATGGCTTTTGGGTGAAGATAAACATTAAGCAAGGGACTTTTAAAACACAAAATCTGTGACTATGGTAGGAGGATAAGATAATATTGAGATCAAGAAGGGTTATGCCAAAGACCTCAATGGTATCAAAGTTTTTTTTTAAAAATGGAGCTAGAAGGAATTGTACTCAGTGAAATAAGTCAGAAGTCAAGAGAAAAATACAGGATGACTTCACTCTTAGGAGGAATGTAAAGGAACAACAACTACAAAAAGAAAATAAGAGAGAGCTCAAGGAAATGAACAATTACAGTCAAAATAAATAAACAACACAACAAGAACAAAAGGACAAAGACAAACCAAAGGGATCATTGGGGCGGGAGTGGGGGGTAGAGACCGGGATGAGGGCAGAAAGCGCACAAGGGACTGAGGTGATGGTGCGTGGGGGAAATGGTGGTGGGAATTCCCTGGGGACTACAAATGATGTCAAATAAATTAAATAAATCTTAAAAAAATAATAAATTAGATTCTACAAAAAAAAATGGAGCAGACTAGAGGGGAAGGCTTGGGCTGGGGAGCAAAGCGGGGTGAGGCCTAATGGACTATGGTGTAGGGTTAGGGTGGTTTGGGGGTGGGTATGGTGTGACATGAACTAGAAGAGGTGTGAGTCTATTCCCCTAAATCACGTACAATATTGTAAGCCTATGTTAACCTCAATTTTAAGAAATTAGAACAAGTGTTGGCACTTTGTTATGCTTTCATAAAGCTGTGTGCTGCCTGGGGTGCTAGGGGGTATTCATCTTATTTTATTCTCCAGAGAGCAGTCCCTACTCCCTGCTACATTTTATTAAATATGGTTTAATAAAAGCAATCACATCACAATGTGTGGAAAATGGAGCTGTACGGTCTGCAAACTATATGATAACAGCAGTATGTTTTCATCCCGTGCTTGGAATGTTTCAAAATATTTTTAAATATTAAATGAGGTAAAAAACAAAAAGAAGAATGCACAGTATCCTGTTATTTTATATTGTTTTATGCATTTACAATCGTAACATACCTCCGAAAGAATAACACCAAGCTGTTAGCTGTTGTGCTCCTTTTGCTATTGGGGAGACGAGTCTATTCTTTTGCATCCTTTGAGTATATTATTTAAGAATGAAGAGTCTTTTAAATTTAAGTCTAAAAACCAGTTTTACTACGTGCTTTCATTTATACTTTTCCATAATGCCGTAATCTAAAATCATTCCTTCTTAAAAACGAAAGTCATCTATCTTCCTTTTACCTCCACAATCTACTATATGTTGCCAGTTTCATAAGTGGTAGAGGTGTTTGAGTTGTATGTTCATCAGTATTTGTGCAGTTATACAGTAAGTGGCACAGCTATGACTTGAAATCAGGTTTTCTGTCTCCAAAGCTGGAACTCTTTAAAAAGGGGACAGTAGTGTAGTGAGGGACAGAATTGGATGTCCAGCGGTCAGCTCAGTGGAGTGTGGACACATGGTGATACACATCGATAAACACTTGAAACATACACTGTTACAATGAGCATTATTTTAATAAAAATTATATATCCATATATATGTATACTGGTATACCTACACACACACACACACACCTCTGAAGAATTAAGAGCTCAACTGGAAAGTTTTTAAAGCATAGAAGACCATAGCACACTTCTCAATGCAAATACCACAGACAATCCTTTTCTAGCCCCTGGCATTTTCCATAATTTTGGTATTTCGAAGTCCAGCTCCATTTAATATTTGCGTTTTCATCCTCAGCATCTGAATAAGTGAATTTTATCAGATTTTTTTTTATATTTAGAATATAATTGTCCACCATCCACCATATGTATCTAGTATGTGAGAGCACTTCATGGAAAATGATTGAATAGTGAGTCAGAAATTTCAGCTCCCAAATTAAATATACTTTAATTAAAATGATAAATTAAAAGTACTCAAGTCATAAAACAGTTTTCTATAATGACTATCTCCCTCTTTGCTGGGGATAAATCAGGAGGTGAGGTTTCTACATAAAGGACAATAGAGAAACTTCAGAGTCTGAAAATGTATGAGCTAGACACATTTCCCCTTCCCTCAACCTCTTAAGACAAGCTACGGCTTTCATTAAGTACAAACTTAAACTGGAATTCACTGACTTGGTTCTTTTCTGCCTTGTTTACTGGGTGGCATCGACTTCAGAAGCTTTATTAAAACAGTTGTGTCAGAGGCCTTGATGAGTTAATGCTCAACTGGGTTTTAAAGTCTTAATTCTTCATTCAAATAGTAATTAAACTCCAAAGCTTAACTCAGTTAAGACTTTTTTCTTCCATGCTTGTCAAGGCAGAGAGTTCCTAAACTTTCTAAGATCTGATTAAAATATTTTTTACAAGCACAATTCTCAATCACCTGATATTATGTAGTTGCTCTAGGGTTTTTTGTTTGTTTGCTTGCATTTAATCTCATGGTAAAAACTAAGCTGAAAACAGCAAAAAATAATTTTTCGTTTCCAATAACTTAACACTATCAATTAATTTTATTGAAGATTATATCATCACAAAAGTAATTCAAGCTTACTAGAAAATCTGGAACATACAGAAGAGTATGGAAATACATTTAAGATCCACAGTCTCCTCATTTAAAGCTAAAGCCCCTACTTAAAATAAAGCTTTCCTTTATTTCCATTTAGTCTTCTCTGCACACAGTTTTTTGGTTTGAGTTTTCCATCTTTGTAACACCCTATAGTCAGCCTCAGCTTTTGTTTTGCTTTTAAGAAAGTGATACAAGCTAAGGAACACTTTTAGGACAAGAAGGGCCGACCTAGTTTGTTTTAAGGCAGGATCAAATAAATCAAACTTGGGTAGCGTTTTCTTTGGCATGATTCTTAATAAGTTTCTTTAGTTCATTCTGATGTGGGGCGTAAGAGGCTGTTTGTTGTAGAGGGTAGCACAGGGATATTGGAACCTCCCCAAACTACATTTAAATACTAGTTTCACCTCTTAGTAATTGTATGTCTTAGGTATATTCAGTTAACAAATAAGTGCATAGTCCTTTTTCTTTTTCTTTTTCTTTTTTGATTTGGCAAACACTATTATTCAATCTGAGGCAGTGCATTTAACCTCTCGGAACCTACATACCTTACTTTGTGAAATGAGAGTGGTGGACCCTTCTTTGCAGGGCAGGTAGGAGTACAAAAGGAACTGCATGGACATTGTACACTGTAAGTTCAGATCCACTCAATGGTGCTGATTAGTCACTCGAAAAAGTCCTCATGGATTTTAAACACACTGGCTAAAAATGTACAAACACACACTATTAGTGACAGAAATAAAGTCAATTAACTCCAAAAGAGTCTATTTACTCTGAATTAACTCTTTTAAGTAAGTCAGTAAAAGAGCTGAAAGATTTCTATAACCTCTGTTGTTCTAGAGCTCTGTAGAAGACCAGAAAGTTAACACAAAAGAGGAAGAGGTGGAGAGGGAATGGGAGGAAGAAAGGGAAGAGAAGGAGGAAAAGATGGAGGGAGAATGAAAAAGGGGAGAAGGAAGGGAGAAAGAGGAGGTAAAGGGGAGATTTGACTGACAGAAAGTCTACAGAGGCACATGCAGTATGGATTGATCTGAAGAAATACCAGTGTCAGGGCCTCCCTGGTGGCAGTGGCGCAGTGGGTTAAACAACGCACTATGAAGCAAACCGCAGCCACTGCAGCACAAGTTGGATCCCCCGGGATGTGACCTACATGGTGGGGCAGACCTCTCCTGCCTGGCCCGCTGCTCCCTCAGCTGTGTATTTCAGTTCATCTGCCTGTTCTGCTCCCCATTCTGTCTCTGGAGAATCCTCTCACCTCCTGCAACTTTGGCTTATACCCCAGCTCTTATATGCATAAATAAATAAATCTTTAAAAAAAGAAAGAAAAAAGAAATACCAGTGTCTAGTCAGAGCCGAAGGATATAAATCCTAAGGGATAAATTCTTCAGTTAACTCAGAGAAGAAGGTAGTGGCATGGCTGGTAGTTGTGAAGGTGAATCAGTTCCTCACTAGCTAGAGTGGTCCTTGAGATGGATTGTATTCTAATATACAGGCCTTTCAGGAAAAAAAACAGCCCACTAATTGCCTCTCATGGCCAAGGAAATCTGGACAAAGCTTATATTACCTCAAGTGCATCGGGTTAATTGCCTTCCAGATAGTCTGACACTAAGACAGTGTGTCATTCAGAAAACCCTAACGTTGGCCAAGCATCACACACCATTGCTTGCCTGCACCTAAGGGGTTCTCTTGTAAAGGAAAGAAACTCAGAGCAGGTGAGAAGGGGAAGCAGCGGTATCTCACTGCTGAGAGTGTCTTTTGTTCTTATAAGTAAACACCCACAGAAATGAAATGCACATTCTGTAACAAAATTTATTTATTCAGCATTATTAAGTTTTATCAATTGGCATTTCATTTTCTTTGTTGTCTCTAAATAAGAATATGTTAAAATATAAGTGTTAACAAGGGAATATGGTGATGGTGCTTGGGTGAATTGGTGGTGGAAATTCTATGGGAACTACACCTAGAAAAGAAAGCAAGTATTGTAAGAAAAAAAATAATAAACAGCCATTAATGGGAAAAATATAAAGATAAGAATAAAAAAATGAAAAAGTAAAAGAAAATTAAAAATTAAAAAAAAATGTAAGGGTTAAGATGCATATAAGGCACAAATGCTAAGGAAAAGAATGAACCACGAACTTGGGTTTGGACAAAGGGCTGCAGGGTCAGGTTCCTGTGAATCAGGCCAGACAGCGACATGTCGGCAGCTTCACCTCAGCTCTCACCTCACTGAGGCCATGAGCTTTTACTGTAAAGAAAAAGAAGTGGAAATTCCTGTGACAAGTCTTTCAAAGTAATTCTTAAAACCTGCCTGTGGAGCCTCTTGCCTAATTCTCTGGTTTATAAGTTTTGGTTTTATCTGCTTTAAAATCTCTAGCTTATTAAATCAAAAGTATGGGCATGTTGATGGCACGAGGAGCTAGCTTTATATTTCCTTTCATTTCCTTTGTGTCTCTCAGAAAGGCTCAACTGTGTCTCCACCACTATGCTGTTCTCCTAATCAGCTGTGTTCAGTACAACTTCTAACCCGTTTTAAATTTGGTCTTTTTTTTTTTTTCTTTCTGAAATGTGAACAGCTCTGTTTTTACTTACAGAATTTTGAACTAATGTATCTGTTACATACATTGTAAGTTTTGTCTTTTCACAAAATGTGGAGAGGAACTAAAAAACTCATTGACAGTAAAAAGGTAAAAATACAAAATAGACACACAAACTAAACAGAGTGGAGATAAAATGTGACTACTAGGTAAGTCACATCAAAACTAGAAAGCAACTTTACAGAAAACCAAAATATATTGAAGATATTTAAGTGAAATGTTAGAATTAAATATATGTAGGTAATAATAACAGTTCAGAGAAACAGATACAAGAAGCAGAGACTATAACAGCAGTTCTTTGTGATGACCTGTTTCTGTTTCCATGAAGAATGAGGTTTTAATTATCAAAGAAATGTTTAAAATTAATTACTACATACATGTATTACTTAATATAATCTATTGTGAATCCCGTATATCAATCATTTAAGACCTTTGAAGCTCATTCTTTGACATCCTCAAAGAAATGAAAAAAAAAAAATTCAGAATGAAGCCTCCAGGCACTAACAGTTACAGGGAAAGGTCAGGTTGAATTTTTTTCCCATGTGAATGATGGTAAGAAAGGATTTAGTTCTCTATTGAACAAAATGGATCTTTATTTTGATAGTTTTGCCTTCAGAAAATTGGATGAAAACAACCAACTTAGAGCAGACTAGATTTCTTGCTCGAAAGGACAAATATAAGCTTGATGGGAATTTTTTTGTAGTTTGAGAAGTGCTATAGAAATTTATACAGACAGGAGGGAATGCCAACTGGCTCGGGCACGAGGATGCCAGCTTTGTTGAAAACAAACCCATGTAGTGAAAATATCACATATCTTTAAATGTCTTCTCTCTTTTTCAGCATATATTGCAAACATTTCGATTATGAATTTCCCCCTACGCTCTCCTCAATTTGTAAATAACAATTTATGAATAACATCACAAATACTATAGTTCTAAATTCCTTGGCTTGTTATAACTGGCACAACTTGTATATTCTTCTTCCAAGAAATCTTTTATGTCTAACTTTTCTTCATATCCTGATGCACACTGATAACAAAAGGGTCGCTAGTACTTTTTGTGTTTTAGATTAGAAAAGAAAAAAAACGATATTAAACATGATGTACAGTCCAAAATAAACAAAACTAAAATGTTTTCAAGCATCTGGTTTGCTGTAGCTTTTAAAGTGCTGAGACTTTATAGGAGATCCTTTTTTAAAGGATTTTAATGATGAAGTAAATTAAAGGGATAAAGGTTTCTATAATTAGAAACAAAACTTAACCTTTTTTGAACATTGCTTTTTTTAGTTACCTATGCTCTGCAATTTTTTTTCTCGATCCTTATTTAGAAACTTGTGAATAGGAAGTTTTTATTTCAAACAGTTGCAAAATTTCTCCCTGTTTAATTAAAATGGCCCTCTAGACCAGAAATAAACAACAAAGCTTATTGATCTAATACTAATGTTTAATTTTTGGTTGGAAAATAGTGTCATTTGTCTTAGCTATTATGTGACCCAAAGAAGTAGCACAGTTTTCCATTTTCTTTGTTTCTAAAACATATTGCTGTTTTGATTAGAAGGGCTTAAAATGGTTTCTTCCCTACACGTAAGGAAAAACTTCAGGGTTTGGAGATGTGTCACTTTTAGCAGAAGTAATTTTGCATCAAAAATTTAAAATAATCCAGATCTCATTATATAGATGAAAAGAAAAGTCATATAAGTCTGTGTCAAGAGATTCCTCAAGTGATTTATTTTTAAAACTAATTGCTGAGTAACAGTTCTATTTTTCTAATTATGTGTTATTTAGATTTTAGCTGCTGATTATGCTGGTGTTTCTTTTTTTTTTAAATGTAGTGATAATATTGTGATAGGGCATTCAGTTAAGAAGAGAAAAACTGAAACCTTTTTATCTTGTAGACATGGTATAGATGAATTACTGTCATTAATCATAAACAAGTCTAAAGTAAATGTTAATGCTGTAACAAGTGTGTTCTTTGATCAAAATACACTATTAAATGTAGGAAAATTTTATTTTATTAACTTACAACATGTTGGTAAGTTTTCCGGAGAATTTATCTTTGTATCCACTATAACACTTAGGTGCAGCCATGTACTGGGTGGTTGAAAAATTCATGATACATTTTTTTTAAAGACTTATTTATTTATGCACACAAGAGCTGGGGTACAGGCCAGAGTTGTGGGAGGTGAGAGGATTCACCAGAGTGGGGAGCAGAACAGGCAGATCAAACAAAATGCTGAGGGGAAATGCACAGGAGAGGTCTGCTGTGCCATGTGGGTCCCCTCCCCAGCCAGGGATCCAACTCGCACTGCTGTGCCATGGATGCTTTACAGTGCAGCGCTCAACCTGCTGTGCCACCAGGGAAGCCCCCATGATATATTTTTGCTAGAAAAATAAAAGAAAAAATATGTCATGACTTTTCCAACAACCCAATACACAGTAAGTGCTCAATAAATAACTGTATTTTTGAAGGATGCACAGTCAATATCGTGGAAAATGATTCCATGCCAATTCCCTGTTCACTTCCCAGAGAAAATTTTATTGAATAATTCTGTGTTGGCCTGGCCTTCTTTCAACCCTAAACACTTCCTTTGGCGGCCTTCAATGTATATTTTTTCCAGTGTCACTGTTTGTTAATTAATTCACTAATAACTAATGTTTCATTCATTCCTGCCACCATATGTACATTCAGTCCTTGTCCCTCTTTATTCGGGTAATGATTTATAGCTTCTTTATACTATCATCTAAAGACCAGTAACTTTCACTTTGCTTCATTAACTCCATAAAAAATTAAAGCAAGTATCCTCAAATGTGATAAAAAGCAGCAAGGATGTATTTATACTCCTTTCTCTTAATATCTGACTTCTTTCATGATGTTGAATGTATGAAAGTGCTGAATGCTTGGCATCCCACCATTTTTAAAAAATGTATATAGCACACGTCATTAGAAAAGATTCTAGCATTCTAAATTCTAAAATGCACATACTTCCACAGCTGGAATTCTGTGGTGATAGAAGAGAAGCCCTGGACACCTGTCCCTTTTTTTTTGCACTGCTGTTTCTGCACCAGTGAAACACCAAGGAATTCTCAAGGCCAAGAAGCTGAAATAACAGCCACCCCTTCCCACTTTGACCTTGAGGAGAAGGACAGCTGTGCTTGTTTTGATTTCACCTGTAGGGAAATTGTCTCTATGCAGATTCTGCTAGTCTCATTTCAGGGGGATGGCATGTGCATCTGTATGGACAATACACGGGGGTGCATGGTCTGATCATCTCAGGTTCACCTGTCCTTACCTTCTCAACAGTTCCCCATGAAGTATAGCTCTTTGGTAACCACAGCCCCAACTACCTGCTGCTGTGGGAGAGGCCAACAGGTCAAGGAAGGAATAAGGAATACAGAAGTCTACTTCCCTCCCCATTCTTGATTCACTGCATTCTAGGGTGTGTCTTTCACACACCTAGTTGGGGCATTGTTCAAATGAAACTGCTAAACAGAATATTCTCTGACCACCCATGGGCTTGACTAGCTACCTATGAGAATGCAATCTGAAAACATGAGTGCTCCTGGAGTGTTACTGGACTAACGCAGGGAGGAAAGGGAACATATGCTACATGGACTCACAGCATGTTTCCTTCTTTCAGTCTTCTCTGGTCATCTCCTGGGAGTGGGTGGTGGGGGGTGCATTTCTGGGTGACCATGTCTGAACCTGTGCCTGGAAGCTAACTACAGGTATTGAATTTAAAGATCATTGACCCTTGGACCCCATGACTTTCTTCATTTGGGAAAACTGATTTCTTTTCTTTCTAAGTTTAAAGAAAAATGGTTTGGAAAGTGTAGAGAGTTCCTACATACACACAGTCTCTCCAGTATTTATGTTTTGTATGAATGTGGTACCTTTGTGACAATGGATGAACCGGTATTGATATTACTAACTGAAGTTTGTAGTTTATATTAGCATTCACTTCTTGATATGCATTGTATGGGCTTGAAAGTCAGTTTTTTATTGAGCCAAAATCAGGGGAAATGATGTTGAAAACACACAAGCTATAAGGAAATAATGATTAAAGAGACCACCCAGAGTTACTTTTTAGAAAGCAGGAGGCTTTTCATCATTCACCTATGCTGTGCACAATTGAACATGCTCCAGAACAGGTGAATGAGTGTGCATGTTATTCCAACTCTACAAAAAGACACAAATACTGATAGAAATTTAAGAATATCCTTATGGGAGTCTAGGGTGATGCAAAATTTATTTCAAGCAAATGAGATAAATACCCCACATTTAAGTGGGGGTGAGAATGGGAGAGATTTTCAGAAAAAGAAATTTGAAACAAGGAATATAGTAGGGGAATTTTGAGAGTGATTAATGTCTTAAAAATAATAGCTTGAAAGTGTTTGGACTATGAGTTCGTGAAACCAAAAGAAATCTTTGAGAAGAGAAAAGAAATGTTCATTCAGCCAGCATGCTGACTTTTTCATTTGATTACTATTTTTTTTTTTTGGTTCAGAACCAGCCCACCTCTATCCAGGGGAAACCTTTCATGTATTATTTCCCTCGGTGAAGCTTCTGCTGGTAGTTAATTGTTATTATCACTGAAGGATGGATTATGAATGACAGAGAGAGTTCTCATTTCTTAACTAAGACCAAGTAGGGAGTTTGCTTGTTATTAAATAAAACAGAAAATTGAAGACTATTACAATGAAATCACACAATAGAGAATAAATAGAACAAGTACCGTTCCTTGTTGAATCTGCAGGTTATCTAAGGAACACTGTTATCATTATAGAAGAAAAAAAAGTTGCCCAATTATAGTTTTAATAAGAATGTGAATTTGAGATTTCAAAATACAAAAAAAAAAAAAAACCACCAACAAACAACCGAAAGAAAGATGTGCCTTAAATGTGTTGATGAAATACAGCTTGTGAAATAATCTAAAAGAGGTATGTAATTCTGATTCCTTTTTGAAATGTATTCATTTTTAAGTAACCTATTAAAGAAAGCCTAAAGAATTTTCACATTTAATCCTCCATTACAGACTCTTTTTGGCAATTATGTTTTGTTCCATTAAATGACAGCTATTTACCAAAAAAAAAAAAAAAAATACCGAGCTTGTTCAATTTTAACCTTCTAACTTTGAGATAGATACTTTTATCAGAAAACTTTTGTATTTTGTGCAAATTAAAACCACAATGAGGTATCACCTTCCACCAGTAAGAATGGCACATATCAAAAAACCAACAACAACAAATGTTGATAAGGATGTGGAGAAAAAGGAGGTACCCTAGTACACTGCTGGTGGGAATGCAAGTTAAGCCAGCCACTATGGAAGGCCGTATGGAGGTTCCTCAGTCTACTAAAAATAGAACTACTATATGACCCGGCAATCCCACTCCTAGGGATCTACCCAAAGGACACAAAAACATCAATCTAAAAGAGTACCTATACCCCAATGTTTATTGCAACACTATTTATAATTGGTAAGACCTGGAAACAACCCAAATGCCCAAAAGTAGAGGACTGGATCAAGAAGATGTGGTCCATATGCACAATGGAATACTATTCAGCAATCAAAAGTGATAAATTAGGGCCATTTATAGAAACATGGAAGGAGCTAGAAGGAATTATACTGTGAAACAAGTCAGAAGGCAAGAGAAAAATATCAGATGGCTTCACTTTTAGGAGGAATGTGAAAGAAAAACTACAACAAAAAATTAAAAAAGAAGAAAACAAAAAACCAGAAATCTCAAGGAAATGGGCAATTGCAACCCAAAACAAACAAACAAAAACTCAACAAGATCAAAAGGACAAAGATAAACCAAAGGGATCAGGGGTGGGAAAGGGAAGGAAGGGCAAAAATGGGGATCAGGGCACAAAGAGCACAAGGGACTGAGGTGACGGTGCACGGGTGAAATGGTGGTGGGAACTCCCTGGGGACTACAAATGATGTCAAATACAATTAAATAAATCTAATTTAAAAAAAGATGAAAGTTAAAAAAAAGAAAACTTTTGTATTTGAATTAATACCAGTTTGAATTTTTTTAATTTTCAAGTTTCTTGAATTGTAAAAAAAAGTATCATGATAGTCCTAATTTTAAGGGGTCATCATGAGGGCCCCAAGAGCATAGCGCCTGGTGTCTCATAAGCAAGTTAATATCAACTATTGTTGTTCTTATTTGGGACACGGGAATGAGCCTGATTTGAACTTACCTTACTCCTCTAGCACTTTTTAGCCATATTAACTTGAGCAAACTGATTACTCTCTGTGCCTAAATTTCTTCATCATCAAAAAGGATAATGACTCCAGTCTTTCATCTTTTTATGAGAGTTTAATGAGCTAACTAAAATCTATGGTACTACCCTACTATAATATGTTGCCATATTCCCCTTAAAAACTAAAAATATTAGGGATGTCATTGGCTGAGCATCGTTGTGTTCAGAGGCTCTCTGATCATAGACTTATTGACGCCTTTCCATACTCTAGGAAGGAACTATAATTATTATCCCCATTTCACAAGGAAGGAAACTGAGGCTGGCAGTAGGTAAGCTGTGGTTACACACATTTGGTGAAATTGAATATGGATTCCATGTACGTGACCCCCACATCCTGCATATGGCCCAGCCTTCTCCTTCACTTGTCTTTACCATCAGGAATACTACAAACAGCCTGACTGGATGAACCAAGCATTCTACTAGACCACTGGGGAAATGATAGTGACACAGGTTACGATCAGTCACCACACACATGCCTTATAGTGGAAGGTAAAGACAGAACATTGGACTTGCTGTTAGAGAAGAGCCTTGCTCACAGCGACAGTACTTGGCATGCAGCTGAAGCTGAGTCATGGACAACTTTCTACACGACCATGTAAAGCTGGGGAATGACATGGAAGGTGTCTAAGAATCTGTAAGGACATGTAAACCCGGTGTGATCCTGAGCAATCCATCTCTTACATTAACAAAAAGAAAAGGTTTTAAGCAAATGTGACCATTTATGAAGACAGTCAGGTTCAAGGATGAACAGAATGTAATACTTGTCCTTGGAAGTACGTAATTGACACATCAAATAAAGTCCAAGGGTAAACAAGGGGATTGACTAAAATGGTAATGGGAAACAAAAATTTTAATGATACAGGGCTCAGAAAATGACAAAATTGCTGGTAAGGATGGACAAGTATGAAAAATGAACCACTGTTTGACTCATGGATTCTGGTCTTCCACTGTACTTGTAATAGTGTAGAGTTTGAAGGTTGGATTTTTCTTTGTTTCTTTTGTTTATGTGGTTCCTAAGCAAGATTGTAAATGCTTGGTGACTTTAAATGTGATGTGGTAAAAAAACACTCAATCTGAATCAGAAGAGAGTTGTCTAAGACCTGACTGCCTTCCCAGCCCACAGACAAACCATTTCTTCCATCAAAGTCTCCTCATCTTTGGCATGAGAATCTTAAATCAAGAATGTCAAGATTCTTAGGGAAGAATCTTATAACATGGTTGTTGCTTCCTACTGCTATGTAAGATATTAGAAGCAGAGCTAAAGGAAAAACTCAAGTTTTCCACAGACCTGACATCATGACTGCCACGTCCTTCACAACTTTGGCGAGGAATAATCAATCATGCCACATCCTTGGTGAGCCTTTGCCAGCTGACCTTCTGAACTTGAGTTTCCTTATCTGCAGAGTGAGTTATGGTATTTAGCTACTTCAAGGGACTTTTGTACATATGTCAACCCTGGAGGCAGGTAGTCTCACTCTTTAGTAGATAATTGTGTCATCATGTTTCTGCCCGTTATTGTTCCAGTGTCACTGTCAAAGTGTCTAGGAAGTTTCTCGATATGAAATAACAACATTTATTGGTTGGTGAACTTAAGTACATAGTTATTTTAGTGAAAAAGAACCGTAAGTCAACCCTTATCTACTGGAGTGAAATGCATGTTGTCAAATGTCTTCATGGGGTGCTTGGTCCAGATGATCTCTTGAGGTTCCTTCTAGTTATATATTTCTGGGAAGCCAAGGAGAAACTGAAGAAACATAACCGGCAGAAATGAAACGACCGCTTTTTCTGCAGACAGTGCTATTTGTCTGAAAATTGTAAAATGTAGCTGGGAAGGAGGAAATAACAGGTCTGTGATTCACAATACTACAAACTCAGTAAAGGTGGGTTTTCTTTGTGGCTATGAAACAAACAAAAAAGTATATAAGCACAGTGCTTAAGTGTTCATTTGCTGCAGCACACGGTATGTTTATACCAATAATTTGAAGGAAGCATCAGATTCAAATAACAAATCCTTTTCTATTGCTCCGTGCTTATAAAAAAGATACCCAATTGTCTGCAGGAATGCTATTTACATTTCTGTAGGGGATACCCTGACCTCTTTTGCTGCACCATGATGGGTAGTTGAGGATAGTTCAGAACAAAGGTAAATCTCTGGATTCTTAGATAAGGGGAAGGCTACACTATCTTGACTTTCTTGTAGTTGATTTATTTGTTAGTCTGTATACTCTGGCTGCTTTGTGACTTGCCTTCTGATTTTAAAGGTGAAATTTGAAAATAAAAGATGGTTAAAACAATGTTTTAAATATGATATATCATCAGAAAATGCAGGCAAATAAATCAATAAACAAGGAATTGAATTTGCATCTTAAATAGTACCCATGCACAGAACATGTTTCCCCCCCAACCTGTCTCCAAACAGACCTTTATTATCCATTTCCAGTTCACCGCTAAGTCAGAGAGGAGAAAAGAACTGACCAGATTCCATAGCCTGTTCTGTAAGTTGCCTGGTTCAGGAAAAGCCTAAATGTACTGGTAAAAGGAGTCTGATTTCTTCTGAAAATTGAAATTCCTTGTACTCTTCCAAGTCCTAAATGACACAGATAATGGAAAATTAATTTAAATGCTGATGATATGCTTAAACTGGCAAAGATCAGTAGTCATTATGGACTGGTTTTTTTTCATGTCTCAATTTTGTCATTCTAACTCTTGGGCAGGTTTTTGAACTCTTAGTACTGCATTCTGTGGCCACCAGTATTTACCTTCCTCCGAAAGACTTTCGTTGGTTCACTTTCCTTCCATACAGAAAAGGGACATAATAAGTGAGAATGCCTTGGTGCAGGAGCCTGAGTGGATTCAAATTCAAAGCTTTTGCTTAGTGACTGTGGACAAGTTCTTTAACACTTCTGTAAAATGGGAGTAACATCTCAAAAAACCATCATTTATGAATGAGTGAGTATTAAATGTCTAGAATAAGTGAAAGTTTTCTTAGTCCAGGTCAAGAAGTACTTTTGAGAGTTTTTATTTCCCCATTTATTTTCTGGATCATAATCAAAGCTGGCCTGTTACAACTACTTGACATTGATAAGCCCCACCCAAAACTTTTAATGAAATGCAAATCTGAAGAACTTCAACCAACTAATCAATATTTTTTTACTCTGAGTATTTTTGTGTTTCTGTAACACCTATCTTCAAATCTCTTCAGGAGATGTGAGTTTGGGATGGATTTTGAGAGAGGGGGGAGCACACTTTGGAGTAAAACACAATTTTAGATATGCGAGTATAGTGTAAACGCTGCACTCGGACCACCTGGGTCAGAAGCCTGGCTCTGCCATTAATGAACAGTCCACTCAATCCTTGTGCCTTACATTTCTCATCTGCAGAATAAGGATATTCCTGCTATCCTGAGATACTGTATTATCTGGTACTGTAAAGATGAAATGAGCTAATACCTGTGAGAGCAGGACTGTGACAGATCCAGTGATTTCCTAATAAATGTTAGGATGATCATTATTTCATTTTTACACTTTACTGAGGAGGGGACTGAGGTCAAGATAGGCCCTCCCAAGTTTATATTTCAGTTAATGGAAGGAGAAGGGTCAAGGGCTTTTGATTCCCGCTTGTTCTTTCTTCACTAACATCTGCTTACTCATATTCTCTGGCTTCACTTCTGGTTACACCTGATTCTCCCACTCTAGACAAGAGCCTGGCCTGCTTCTTCTGTATCCGAGCCAGTGAAGATGTGAGTTCTAGTCACTCACTGATCTTTATCGTAGTGGTACTAAAAGATCAGCTTTGGCCATGAAAGGTCTATACTAGGTGGAATTTGACATTTCTGTTCAGTTACTAATGGCATTTCCTAGCTTTATCATGAAATACTTAAAAACAAAAACCAAGAACCCAGAAAACAAGATAAAACCTAGAGCCAAACTAGAGATGATGCTTGAGAAAAATTGTCAAAAAGGGATGAAAAACTAAAAATTATCATTACCCTTTAAGGAAGCCATGGGATGCTTGAGTAGACTATTTAAGACCTGTCTCCCCAAACCAGCTAAGTGTGAGGTCATGAAATAAGAGTGTTTTTGGTTTGATGAGTTGGAGAAAGGACCTCATTGTGTAGTTTCCTCTAAGGAATCTTCCCTACAGAAAAGCAGCAGTAAAGACAAAGAGTCAAGTTTGTGTGGGAAATATGATAAAACTCACTTTCTGTTTATCTCCTTGCACATCCCAACTTCACCACACACTTCAGCCCCTACCTGCTTAATTACCTGTGTCATAATTCCAGGTGTGCTCATCAGCATGCAAAGAACACACAGGAAGGTGGGTGGATTTGCATAGGAAGATGGATGAATCAAAGCTGAAAACGGAAAATGATGTGAGCAAATCATCAGTTTATGCTTGTCAACAACTAGTCAGCCAGACCTTGGAACCAGGAAGTTGGTGGTCTTTCTAAACTAGTGTGGCTTTCTGATTTGAAGTATGTTGTTTGGTTTCATTTTGTAGAAATTTTCTGATTATTTTGAATGTTAATTATTGGATATCAGCTACTAGGAAGTTGCTTGAGTTTGGATGTTTAAGCTAAGATTTCTTTAGTGACAGATATTTAATCAAAGTTCACATAACCACAGCCAAAGATTAGGGGCAAATGTAAGGATGTCAACCAGAAGCAGAATTTTTTCTAAGTTTCCCACATGTATGGCAACGAACATAAGTTCTTGAAACAAATGGTCTGATCTTGAATCCCTGTGCATCTCTTAGAGGTGGTGACCTCGACCAAGTAACTTATCCTTCCTCTGCTTCATATACCTTACCCGTTAAATGGGAATACCGTCTTTGTGGGGTTCTTATCAGAATAGAATTAGTTAATTCAAGTGATATAGGTGAGAGAGCCCTGTATACAGTGAGCACTTAATAAAATAAATGCTAGCTCTGATTATATTGAAAGCAATCCCTGTGTTCTATGCTCTGGTATACCCTTGTTTAAAAGCTTTCTACCTTTCAAAAAATCATCAAATAATGTATCCATTTATTTAAAAAATAGTTTATCAAAACCGTAATGAGGACCTAACTGGCATTGATACAGAGACAAAGAAAACACACAGTTGGTTTTCAAGGCTTACCTTCTCTAGGTGCAAGTAAAGAATGGTTGAAATAAGAAAATTAAATATTAGTGAATATGTACTCTGGACAAGTTTGTTACAAATTATGGAGTCCAAAGAATTTTGCAAAATTGGTAGTATTGGGTTGTCAGGAAAATCATGACTTTTTTTTCTATTGATTTCAAGCAAAAATGTCTCATGACTTTTCCAATAACCCAATAGTTTCATCTTTTTATGTAATGGAAAAAGATTCAAGGAGATTAGGTAGCATACCCAAGTTTGTGGTTTGCAGGTATTGTACCCACATCTCTCGAAGTTCCCAGCACTTCCATAATGCTAATCTGTTAAAGTTGTGGTCTTGGTTTAGAAATTGGAAACCCCACATAATGACTGGTATCCAAAGTGGGCCAGAAATGGGAACAATTGCGTAGGGATGTTTAGAAACAAGAGGGAAAACCCAAGGATCTCAAAGAAAACCCAAATCGTTAGGTCTGTGTTGGTGAGTCTGGGTAGACTGAGCTCTGCTGAGTGAGGACAATGGAGAGAAGTGGATTTCATCTCCTAAACTGGCTCTGCTTGGAGGTGGCTGCTGGGAAGCCCAGGTGGAGAGATGCTGCTGAACACCTGGCTTCCTTGGGAAGAGGCTCTTTTCCAATCAGCAGTGTCTTCTGTGGGCATAGGAGTGGGCATGGCAGAGCGGGCTGTATGAGCCCCAGCCTGGGGTAAACAGAGAGCCAGAAAAGCAATTAAAGCAGAAACAGATGAGGATAATTAGAAGGGACAGCTCCGAAGGGTAGAAGGAGGCAGTAAAACTAAAACAGAGAATTAAACTATTTCTGTCAATCCCTTGATGTCTGGAAAAACAAACTTTTTGGTCCAGACTATGGTACCACACCCTGAATAAGGCTGCAACTGTTCTCAGCAAGGTCCCCTTCATTTGGATTCGTTGTCCCTCCTGGAGTCTGCTCAATTTGCCCTGAACAGGACAGAGCCCTGTTGGACATCTCTGTTTGGATGTTCTGCAGAGTCCTAACTTTACCTCATCAAAACTGAACTTCATGTCTTCTCTCAATAAGGCTGCTCTGTGTTCGCCATTATACTTTAATGCACCAACTCCATCCTGTCGTGTCAATTTGAAACCAGTTCAATTTTTCCAATGATAAAATGCTTCCTGAGATTGTGTGTTCTGTATGTACTCCCTCGTCTATTCAAATGGCCAAATGAATTCTTTGAAGGAAGATATGTCACTTTAATTGGAGCAGGTGGCATCGACCACAGAGTCCCTAGGAATGCCCCGTGTAGAGCCTCAACGTTACAGGCTCACCAGGGTTTATTTCCCATAACCTTATAACAACCAAGGGGAACAAGACAGTGGAAAAGTACATCTTTTATGAGAGAAAAAAAGAGGAAAATTGGGGCTATTCATACCATCCCAAAAGAGGATGGGAAAATACTCAAAAACTCACATGTCCTTTGTTCTTTTGTGTGGAGAAAGTTGATCATAACAAAATATCCTAAGAGCTTTTTGACTCTAAAAGAAATGCAAAGCATGAGAAAGAAAATTGGACCATCCACCTTCTTTCATTCTTCTCTCGCATGAACTCTGACCTCTTAGATAAGTATCTTCATCAGACATGACCAAGAGGTGATAATTGCATAATTTGGCTTTTCACTAAAGGCCTCACAGATTTGAGTGGTTCATTGATGGAACCACAGAGCCTCAATGCAACATTTATATTTTGACAGTCCTGACATCATTTCATATTATTTGGTGTTCTTGGCATGCTTGGTTTAAAAGACACAAAGCACGCAGTGCAGTGGTTCTCAGTCTGAGGAACGTGGGCAGGGCTTCTCGTACTGTCCCATCAAAGTCGATGAAAGGTGTTACCACTTTCTAAATTGCACTTGTCCTGTGAACCCCTGTGACAGAAGTTGATACCTCAGTTACTTTTTTGAATTATGTTGCTTTCCTGAATTTCTTTTGGATTGCCATTACTATCTTCGGCACTTTATGGAAGCTCCTCTGGTCTTTGGCTTCCTCGTCTCTACTGTGAGGGTGATAATACTGCCAAATTCTCTGGACTGTTTTCGTAATGGAACAAAAAATTCTTATCCTAGGGAAGAAAATTATCATCATAGACACATTTAGAAATGCCAGAAGAAATTCCTAAAAAGAGTGAGAGGATTACCACTGAGGGCAAGATTTTGGTGGGTAGTGGAGAATGGAAGCAGGTGGTATTTGCCATTGTCATTTCACTACTACTGTCGGCTATTTATCTCACGTTCCTGTCGTACTTTGATCTGATAAGAATAGGAGAAAGGGTGACTAAGAAAGAAAGACAAGGTGAAATCTTGTGTGCAGTGAGTGCAAAAGCAGCATTAAGCTTATTTCCAATAACCTTGTAACAACCAAGGGGAACAAGACACTGGAAAAGTACATCTTTTATGAGAGAAAAAAGAGTCGGGAAAATTGGGGCTATTCAATACTGTCCCAAAAGAGGAATGGAAAATACTAACAAATCCAGAGATATATGGATTTCTATGGCAAGACCGATCAGATCCCTCCAAATGAATGAAGAGTGAGCCACATCAAAGTCTGTGACCATGAAGGATCAGAATGGTCAGAGAGGACTGGCATCCAGAGAGAAGCCACGGTAAGGCTGGTTGTTGTTACCAGTACTTCTTTGCTTCCAGTGATAGAGGTGTTAGCTGAGCCCGTGGCTACCTTCCCTGAGGGCGTCATGGAACAAAGTTCTGCACCAGCCCTGGACATCATAACCCTGTGCTTCTATGTGAAAGAGAAATAACTTCTAAGTAAAGGAGTAACCATCCCTTGCCATTACCTCATTCATGGAAGAAAACATCTTCACCTTCATTCTTGAGTGAGGATGTAGTTGCATTTAGAATTCTAAGTTGCAAACCATTTAGCTCTCAGGGGTGAGGTCTTTTTAGTTGATTTCTAGCTTCCATTATTATGGCTGGGAAATCGCTACTTGGATTCAAAACACTTTAGATATCACCTTTTTGTTCTTCTCCTTCTGGAAGCATCATTGTCATTCTGCTCTTTCTTGATCAATTGCTTTGACATGGATCATTTTTCATTTATTTGTAGTAATTTGAAGGGTCTTGCCAAAATAGAAATCTCTGAATCCCTGTACTGGGCAACATTCTTGATTTTTTTCTTGGATAATTTCTCCCTTCTGTATCTATTTAAGGAGTGCCTGTGATTGGGATATTGAACAATTTAAATTGATCCTCTAAATTTCTTAATCGATCCACTAAATTTCTTCACTGTTCTTTTATAATTTCCCTTTTTTTAATCATGTTCATCACCTCCACTACTGTTACTTAACTACGTCTCTCAAATTTTTAATTCCTGGTGCATTTTTCTTGTCCTGTAGGTGTATCTTTTTCAGTAACAACCTATTTTGGTCTCTTACTGTCCTAAGATACTGGTCTCCTTTTTTTCCAGCATTTTTCTCCTCCCTGAATTACCTAGTCCCTTGGAATTTCTTTCAACCTTTTCTTGGTTTCGGGCTCTATCTTTCATGCTGGAGTTTTCTTCAAACATCCATTGTACTTGTCTATATGTTCATTTTTAATAGGGGTGCACTAATGAGCATTCTGGAATGTCCATGTATCTATGATGGGGAAGAGGGGTTTTATCATAGCCTACTATAATATAGATTTTCACTTACATCTCCCACTTTAAGTAAGATGCCTCACTTCAGACTACCACCCTGCCTTCTCTTTTCCTGAGTTTGTCCAGTTTCTCCCAAGTCCAGACTTTTAGACTTTCTCCAAGCAGGAAGAAAACAAACTGGTTGCATGAAGTTGGAGAGGGGGCTACCGATCTAAGTTCTATATGGGTGTCTCAGCTGTTCGTCACTATCTTATTTTTCAAACGTACTTTTCACCATTCTCCTTCTGTGGTCTCTTGTGCTTCCAGTTCTGAGACTTTTGAAGGATCTACATGGTGACTTGGTTGTCTCTGCTGACAATCCACCCACAGCTGTGGAGGCTTCAGCTTCCCTTTCCCCCAGCATTAGCCATACATTCACTTACTTTCCAGTCTGAAAAAAAAAATACTGATATTTCTTGACCCTTTTATGTATGATTAATTGACATCTTCTTGCCCCTGATGGCTTGGAGCTTATGTTGTCGGGGAGGTACTGTAGAGATACCTGGGGAAAGCATGCACTGAGACCTTTAAGTGTAAAGACCTGGAAGTTAGAGAGCTAGTGTGACCTGTGTAAGGAAGAGCAGAGGGGTCAGTGGGGTGGGAATGTGGAAGCAGTGACAGAGAAGAGGAGTGGTGACAGTGTTTGGACAGTCCTGTAGCCAGGCAAGGATCCAAGATATTACTCCGAGTTGGGAAGTTATAAGTGGTTTCCAGTGGGAAATCTGCGATCAGGCTTACACTTTCCATCAGCATTGTCTCTTACCCTGTCGTCTTGATCCTTGTGAGTTTTCAACCCTTTATTGTAATTTGGGGAAGGTTTGGTTATGTTGTGCAGGTTCACCCCCATGTTTGACAAGAAGTCTTAGCCTCCTGATGTTCAGAATCTTGGATTTGTCCCAAAATAGAATAACCTGCCTTGAGAACAGGAATCTTGGCTAAACATGAACACCTGAAAGCAAATGGATTGTTGTCTTCTGAGACTCCCCAGTAGAGCTGGAAGGCTCAAGTGAACCAAAGAGACAAAGAAGTTTCTTATAATAGCCCACAGTCTAGTGGTCCTCACCCCTGAGGTGACAGTGGTCACGATTATCCAAGTTTCCAGCTCTCAAGGCACTGGAAAGGTGTGGGGCGTCATAGTTTTTATATTATCTGTAGATTCACCTTTCCTCCTACTGTGGCCAAAACCCAGGAGCATACTCACTGAGAAATAGCTTTATGTGGTTTGGCTCTAAACATGCCTCCTTAGGTGTTTGATTTATACATGGCAGTGGCTACAACCCTGGAGATAGACTTTTGTCAAATCATATCTATTCCTGAGCTTCAAGTCTTCACCGTCTCTCTAAGTCAGACTGTGAACTTCTTAGGAAAAACAAGTGGATCTTGCATTCCCCACAGTTGTGGACATGCAGTAGTTGCTAGATAAATACTTGTGGATAAACCTGAGTTCTGATACTATTTTGCCATTGAAGCAGTTCTTATGGGCTAGATTAAGTAGATAGATAGATAGATAGATAGATAGATAGATAGATAGATAGATAGATAGATAGATAGATAGATAGATAGATAGATAGATAGATAGATAGAGCTATACATACCTTTACTTTTGTCTAGCCAGAATGCTGTGAATTAGCCTTTTCCTAAAAGATGAATCTTTAAAGATGAATCATTGGCCTTCCTGGTGGTTCAGTGGTTAAAGTCTCAGCACTGTCAAGCTGTTCCCAGCCACCACATGTGAATTTGATCCCTGGCCAGGAAGCTGACCCACATGGTGCAGCAGACCTCTTCTTCTCACCTGCTGCTCCCCTCAGCAGTGTATTTCACCTGTTCTACTCCCCAGTGTATTTCACCTGCTCTGCTCCCCACTCTATCCCTGGTGAATCTGCTTATCCTCCACACCTCTAACCTACACCCCAGTTCTTATATGCATAAAAAATTAAATCTTTAAAAAAATGATGACTGGCACCTATTACTTTAACATACACAGAGTCATCAAACCTTCTCCTTTTTCGAAACTTCATGAGGTATAATTGCCAGATGACCCTGCAATACCTGAAGAGTACAAAAGATGATGTATGAAGGGGTGAAGGAAGGTCACTCTTACATGATGCAGCTCTTCCTATCACAGCGTGGCCGTGACATGGAAGACCAGGGGGCCAGGCGAAGGGTGCAGGCCATGTCTCGTCAGCTCTGAAAAATGCATCGTGACTGCCTATAATCATAGATACAGCTGAACCCACAGGAAATGCCTAACCTGCAATCAATCTCCTCCCCACTGCGGTCTGGCAGGACAGGTGATACCTGTCTTCATGAATTTTTGTGTGAAGAATTCATTTTTATTTCAAAATCAAATCAAAAGCCTTTCCTGGCCAGTGGGAAACATGTTGATGACCTTGCATGCCTTTATTTGCTTTTATAACAGCAATAGAACATTCATGGTCTCTGCTCTTTGTTTATATGACAGCATTTTTCATGTGAAAAGTTATTTTCCTTCCAGGTACTTTCAGGATCTGTAGCTTGTTGATCTTCTAACAATCTTGTGATGAAGTCAGTAAAAATGGCTCAACTCCTATGACAAATGGGGGCTGGGGAGCCCAGAATGGTCAGTGAGGTGCTTGTCTTCTAGTGTGGAAAAGGGGGTGAATGAATGGCTAACGGTCATGTGCTGAACATCAGTGCAAACGCCACGTTGTTGGTGAAATTACAGCGCCGTTTCTGTTGTAAAATAAACATTTAGTCTAGTTCGTCAGTCTCTCCATTCCAAAAATCCTTATCAAGGACCTACCCTGTGTCGATCACTCTGGTGAACCATGGTGTTTTGTATGCTGTATTTTAGGTCACCTTTCAGAAAATCACTGTAGTCATGAAGGGTATATGAGAACTGAATAAACACCTCCTTGTTCTTAAGAAAGATGTACATCGTGTGTCTAAGTAATAGACCTTGCTCCTAATTAATGACATAAAGAAGAGGGATAAGGAAAGGTATGAGAAGGAGTAAGGTAAACACTGTATCTTGATAGCATCAAACAAATAAAAAGAGTAAGTATAAAATGGCTTATTTTAGTGCTAATGCAGTGCCCATTTGGGCTTTATAGAATATTAGAATTTAAGGGCAAGATATTTTGCGGAATAATGTTTGCTTAAAAAGGAAGCAAGAGAACCTAATAAATTCTGGATGGATTAGAGATTTAATTGTGTAAAATATTGAAATATTAATAGAGGTAAATTGTTTTATAATAGTTACACATGGAAAGCAATACTCACAAAGGATAAATATATGAGCATTATAAATTTTTATAATCACAAGGAAACCTACACAAACTAATGTCAAATAGCAATAAGTATCATGTTGGCATAATACATGCCAATCGTTAATATATCTAAGATATGAGAAGCATTTGCAAATTAATAATGAAAGTAAATATACTTTTACTAAAGAAGAAATTTATATAATCAATAAATGTATGGTCCCATCAGTAATCAAACAAATGATTTTTTTCATATTTAGATTAACTAAATTGAAAAGAATTGAAACAGCTAGTGTTGATGAAGTTGTGGAAAGATGGTTATAATCAGTGGCAACCACAAATTTTTTTCAAATCGTAATCTGACAACAGATTGCAAAATTTTTTAGATGCTCTCCCTTTTTATTATTGAGAATTCTGTTCAAGAGCAAACATATGCCCTGAGAGATAGGTAAGTGGATATTCAAAGCAACATTAATTACAATGTTTTTAGAAGAGAAATATTAAGCAAAAGGAAACTACCTTAAATTATAGTTGGAGGCTATAAGAGGGCGAGACAGATAGGACATGGGCACAGGTGGTTTGGTGCAGAAAAATATATAAATAAATTCAAACTAAACAAATAAAACCAACTCTTTTTTTTTTGCAGTCATCAAAATTTGATTTTTAAACACAGCTTGTGAAATTCCTTATAGTTGAATGAGCTACTTAAAAAAAGAAGAAAAAGTGATCATCCTTATAAATCAAAGGACTATAATTCAGACCTAGTAGTTTACTTTTCATTAGATTCTTTTTGTAAAGGAAAAAATCTAAAAATTAAAAATAATGAAAATTATAGTTGATGTAACCACTAATCATGAGCCATTAAAATGATTATCTATATATAGATCATCTTTTCCAAAGGACAATTTCTTTTTGGTTACACAACATTTTCTGTATTCTCAAACAATACAAGAGTGAAAATGCCCCCAAACCTTCAATACCCAAAAGCCCCAGAGATGGCTCCTCTCAGCAGAAGGTCATTTTTCCTTTCAAAATGTTAGGTAGGTAGATAGCTAGGTAGGTAGGTAGGTAGATAGATAGATAGATAGATAGATAGATAGATAGATAGATAGATAGATAGATAGATAGATAGATAGATAGATAGATAGATGGATGGATGGATGGATGGATGGATGGATGGATGGATGGATGGATAGACAGACAGACAGATAGACAGATATGAGTGATATATATGGAATTGAAAACTCATAGAATTGAAAACATTTTGGACACTGTCAGTAATTTTGATGTTCATTAATTTTCCCTCACTTAAAATAGTCTGTAGAAATCTCTCTTTGGATGAATAGTTAATATATAATCATTGATAGCATAAAGATATTTCAAACATGAAATAAGTGGAAGAAAATAAAGTGGATAGCAAAATAGCATTACAGCTGTCATTCTCTAAGGCAAGGTGGGAAGGTGAGAGAAGGGCATTTATCATTCATTCTTTCCTTTCCTTGAGAATTTTGACTTGCCTTTGCAAGACTATGTCTGAGTAAGATAGGGAACATTTTGAGAACAATTACCGGGTGGTATTGAATCACCAGCTGCCTCCTTTCCGCCCAGGTTCTTCCCAGGGAGAGAATCATGGCTGCATTTATTTTTACTGTTCGGAAAATATTATATATGAATTTGAACACATACAAATATCCAAAGATGCTAACTGCAATTATCTTTGCAAAGGAGATATTTCAGGTGATTTTTATTTTCTTTTTATGGATTTTATGTATTGGGTTTTTTATTAATAAAAATCTGTTTTTCATTTTGAAAAATGAAATAAGCAAGAAACGTCAAATCCTGGTAAAGAGCAGCCCCATATACGACCACAATCCAAACAAGCTAAAAATGGTCATAACAATGGATCTCTTCTGTCCTCAACCATAATTGCATATTTTAACCCCAGAAGCTAGGAAAAGTCAAGTGCATCTAAAGGAGTAGGAAAAGCTTAAGCATCCACAACTGGAAAAATGATGGTTGAGGCTAGAAAATAACTACATTTCTACAATCATGAACGGAACTGATAATCCTGTTAAGAGAGGAACCAGCTAACAAGATGCATTCAATAGGAATTTAGGGGGAAAAATATATTTTATGAAGGACAGAGAACTTGAAATTCATTACCTCCCAAAGAGAATGGAGACCTCAAACATAATAGGGTTGAAGGAAGAATTCTCATATAATGAAATTAATACTAGATTATTCAAAGAAAATGGAAAATTTGGGAGTATGATCACATCTCAATTTGACACTAAAAACCTCAACCACATACTTTCCCACAAAACAGTTCTTAATTCTTCTTTCAGGCACAGAAAAAGTTTTTTTTCCATTATAAATTTCAAATGAGTGGAGTACAGATTAATGATAGCTTATCACAGATTCTGTGGAGTGAAATTGGTAATTTAAGGATTTAGGTGAAATATTAATGGAGTCATTTATAGCTTTTGCTAGGAATTTAAAAATAACACAAAGTAATGCTAGTCTATTTTTATGTTAATGACTTGCCTTTTAGTAGAATTCTACTGTACTTGGTACTGTTGTTTCTGGTTTCTAGATTTGGTAAATTCACCCCAAACTAAAAAAGAAAGTTGGCACAAATAAAATGAGAAAAATTATTAGAGAACATATGAACAATTGATACTGATCATAGGGGAAAGATCTGCATCCCAATGGGTATGGCAAGGGAGGAGGAGGGAACAGTATAAAAATCGTTTAAGGAAAAGATTTTTCTTCCAGGTGTGTGGCTCTGGGAAATCCCTTTATTTCTATTTCACATTCAGAGAAATATCCTTCCAACTTGTCACTATGTTTTCAATCTGATATCACATATTCGCCAAAGAAAAAAAGAATTATTTAAATAGACTTGTCTTTTCAAGCTGATCTTTATAATTTTGATTTTATTCTTCACCCTTTCTCATCCAAGAATTAGAAATTGTCTTCCTAAAAATCTATGTCCATCATTACCATTACTCAGGTATTGGATTAAGTTCATAATTCTCCATAGTTCCCAGAATAATGACAAGTCATTCTTTTGCTAATATGCTTCTTTCCTTGTTCCTTATTCGCATGAACACACAAATGCCTATTCTGTTGAGAAGTTCACCCGAAGTAGGCATTCTCTTCCCCCACAATCTCCACCCCGTTGAAGTCATAAGTTTCTGAATATGACCTCGTAGTCTAGACACACAGTCGATGTGTTTATTGTCACGTACAGGATCTTATAAAGTCAGAGGCGGGCGTGTGGATGCAGGCCTGCTCGAGGCTTTCGCAAAGTGGAAGGTGACGCACATCCATGTTTTGTTCACTGGGCAGAATTGACCCCACAAGCTGTGAAATTGGTTACTACTTTCTAGATATTTCTGGTAGGAGAATCCAGTCTGAAGAAGTCAGACCTCATTGTTCTTATTTTGTCAGTTGGTAACAGCAAGCAAAATTCCCCCTTCAGATTAGTTCAGATAATTGTCTTGCGTTTAGAAGCCTCTTGTTTTGTTAGGCAGAAGTTCAGTTTTCAAACTTTTGATTTATTATGCAGAGCTCTGCTTTTCTGAAGCTTAAATTTTAAACATTTAAGAAAATTGTCGCATGGTACTACACATAGTCCAAACAGCGTAGGAAACGATCATGTTTATCTTGTTTTCTGCCTCTCATCATTTTCAACTGCTCTCTCTGCCACCGCTTTCTCTGTTTATCCATTTGTCATTTATTCAGCCAACATGTATCAAGGCCATATTATGCACCAAGCTTAGTTTAAGACAGTGAAATAAAGATGAGTAAGACTTTTCTCTGGGGCTGGAGGACTGACGAGGTTTGTTCTCATAAGCTGCCTGTGAGAAATGCTCTTGGAGGGGGCTTCTGGTGGCGCAAGGGGTTGAGCGCCGTACTGTGGGGCTGCTGCAGGCACTGCGCAGGAGTTTGATCCCCAGTCAGGGAGGGAACCCACATGGCACAGCAGACCTCTCCTGTCTCACCCACTGCTCCCCTCAGCAGTGCCTTTCAGTTGATCTGCCTGTTCTGCTCCCAACTCTGTCTCTGATGAGTCTTCCCACCCCCTGAGCTTTTGAACTGTACCCAGCTCTTATATGCATAAATAAATAAAAATCTTTAAAAAAAAAAAAAAGAATTGCTCACAGAGATGTATCTCTCTGCTTTGTGGGTGAGAATGGTCATACGGAGTTGTACATGGAGGTGATGTTTACGGAATTTTCAAAGACTGGGAAGGAGTTTGCAGGTACACAAGAAAAGAAGAGCATTCCAGGCAAATGCATCAGTCTGTGTCCAAACTTGGACTTGTGAACTAGATTGGCAAGTTTGGGAACCTGCAAGGAGACAGTGCTGAACCATAGGGGGCGAGTAGGGGAAAGTGGCAGATAAAATTAACAGGGAAGAAGAAGCCTGAGCACAAAGGTTCATCAAGGAAAGAAACGGATTTGCTTTTTTAGCAAGTGATGAAAAGTCAGCAAAAGGTGTTTCAGCAGATAAGCCCATGGCTAGATTTGTGCTTGCTGCAGCCAGAGGCAACAACAATGTAGATGATAGATTGAGGGGAAAGGAAGGCGGGAGAGCCTGAGGGTGGGACATCTGGAGGAGACCACTGCAAGAAATGACGAGTCTTGAAGCAGGACAGGGTTGCAGAGGAGATTTCAGAGGCAGCATTGACTCAGCCAGATTTCTTGAGTGATTGTACAGTGGCACAGAGGCAGTGTTCCTGAAGTTTCTGACCTGAGCACTAAGACCCGGAAAAGAGAAGCAGATTTGGATCGAGGATAAAGGAGAACTTCATTTTGGATAGATTACCTTCACTGCGTTTGTGCTGTGTCTGGCAGAGCTGTCTATTAGGAGCCTGGAAATACAGACCTGAAGTTCGAGAGAAGAGTCTGTGCTGACGACAAGAGTCAAACGTTGATGGGCCTTCCAGGCCTGGATGAGGCTGCTAATGGGGATGGCATGGGGAGAGTAAGCAGATGCAATAATACTAAGTTAAAAGGACAGTCAAAAAGGCAATTATTACCTTTTTTTTAAAAAAAAATATGCATACAGGAGCTGGGGTATAGACCAGAGGCATGGGAGGTAAGAGGGTTCACCAGAGACAGAGTGGGGAGCAAAACAGGCAGATTGACTGAACTATACTGCGGAGGGGAGCAGCAGGCGAGGCAGGAGAGGTCTGCTGCGCCATGTGGGTCCCCTCCCTGGCTGGGAATCAAATTGGCGCTGCTGTGCTATGCTTCACAGTGTGGCGCTCAACCCAGGGAGGCCCAAGGCAGGTATTTCCTAATGGCGTTAGGAAAGATTTTTAATTCTATTAACAATCTGTTGTGATGATTACTGAAAAGTGCCCATCCAATTTTGCAGCTGCAGGGTCTTTGGGTCTGTCATGAGGACATTTTTCTGGGCACAAAGCAGAAAGAAGTCAAATTGCAGTGGATTCAAGAGAGAAAAGGAAGGGGAGGGAATGATGACATCAGGGTGAATGAGTCTTCAAAGAACTATGAATATGAAGAGAGCTGCTTCTATTCATGGGGAAGCTTGCTTTCTCTCTCCCCCATTCTCTTTTCTATTTTCTGCTTCTGCTTCTCTTCCTCTTCCCTCCCTGTCCCCTCCCTCCCTTCCTGTTCCTCTCTCTCTCTCATTCTATCTCCCTCTCTCTCACCTCTAGCTCTTGAATTTTAAGTTAAAATAAAGCAAGGAGGTTCCATTCCAAAGAAAGACACTCTGATTTGGGTGTCTACTACGAACATCTGCTTTGGGGGACAGTTCCTTCATTTCAGGTTCTTCTCATCTTTTGCTGTTTCCAAGAGCACAGTCAGACCTGTAGTCACCCAGTCTTTGTGTTAATAACCCCTTGTCTTCCTACGTGACCCTAGAGAATCCACAAACTGAAATCACAAATGACCTTCAGCTCAGCACATCAGAGTGGACTCTCCAGCATCGTTTATTGAGTTTATTGAGTCCATTTGATAGAGTGAGTCCATTCGATAGATCAAATATTAATTTTCATACCTTCTCCATCAGCATTCATTTTGTTCAAAGCTGAGCATGTCTGTGGTAATTTTATGACAATTGTGTAGTACATACTCGGGTCTTGCCCCCTCAGATTCCTTACACACTATAAAAAGAAATAAAATACAGAAAGTGCTTTGAGTCCATATGGTTCTGATATTTGGGAAACTTAAAACCTCCTTCAGATATTACCTCAGTAATCCTCACTACTTTGTAGCTTTGTGTTTTTTTTCCTTCCCTGAACTCTGTGTTGTCACCTTAGGTGGAAATTCAGACATGTGTCATTTTGATAAATTCTGCCTTCTCTCCCAGGAAATACAGCTTTTGCAGAGTTTTGGCTGATGACCTAGTTTTACGAGTCTCGCTAACTGCTGTGCTGTTTTTCTACTCCAGACTCTATCTTACAGATGAGATAACTTCAGTGAATAGCTCCACTGAACTGCAGGGCAGAGAGGAGTCTTGAGGATTAATACTGTTGGTTGCTAATAACAAAAAAAAGAATGACTGGCACTGGTAACAGGAAGGTGGCTTGAGTCTAAGCCAATTCTGTCCCTTATCTCTTTTTCCTTCTTCTGTATTTTTCTACCCCTGCTTCCTCTGTATCCTGGCCAGTAAGGTAGACTATGGCTCAAGTTTATCTACTACTGCACTGAATGCCTCCAACAGCATTACATGCCAAATCTCATTCCGCCAGGGTTTCAACCCCCTGGGGAAGGGACGGTAATTGATTCTACTCATCATCTGATCAGTTTTAGGTTAGACATGTGGATCACATTGTCTAAATGTGGCTTCCAGGACTAGATCCTGGTAGTTTGGGGTGGAAGGGTGTGGGGGCTCTTTAAGGGGAGCCTTGGAGAATAAGCAGATATTCCAAAATGTGTCCACCAGAAGAGCTGTGTGTACCTTGCCTCACCCCAGCCCAGTCATACCATTTTATCAGTCACGACACAGTCCCCCAAACCGTTCAATGATTTGGCCAAAGTTACAGAGTGAGAATTTCCAGTCTAGTGCCGTTTTCACATGTGACTTAGCTTTCTTGATGGCAATTAACATAAAATTAAATTTTACCAAGTACCATCTTGTCTCTCTTGATATGCCTCTGAATCCTACTTATTCCTACTTTCTGATTTGTTTCTCTCTAAGGAACTAGAGGAAAAGCCTAGATTTAAATTAGACATTTTTTCATATTTTACCATGGCAATTTATTGATTTATCAATTCTTTATATGCAACACACTTATTTTTTATATATACAAGTGGAGGGAAATTATTTTTAAAATAGGAGGACAAAAGAATCAAAACACATGACCTCTGCTTTCTCCAAATCTTTCCAAAATAATTGAGAAAATAGCTTATTCATGGACAAATGAAATAGCAAAACCAAATAGATAACAATGTAAACCAAACTATGTAAGTGATAGAAGGAATAGAAAATGAGGAGTCAGGATGGAGGTCTTAGGGAGAATTTTTGAAGAAGGCAAATTTTTAAAAGTTCATTTTCTTATATTATTGTTCAGTTTTGTACAGTTATTGGTTTCTTCCCTCAGATATATTGCCGTGGTTCTCCCGCCACCATATCACCTGTCAACTATCGCCACAGTCCCTTGTGTTCATCCCACCTCTGTTTGATCTGCTGCTCCTCTCCCTTCCTTGCTGTGTACCTCAGACTATGGTCAGCTTGCTTGTTTTGCCTTTTTCTTGACCTTTTGTTTGGCACCTCTGTGTTCTGCATGTAAGCGAGTAAGCGAGACCATCCAATATTTATCTTTTTCAAGGCCAATTTTAATGACTCTTGAAGAAGATAGTGCTGATGATTCCTCAGAGGTTGAAAATGTGTGCCTTCAGACCAAATCAGGTCTACTTAGGTTTTGTTGGGTCAGCATATATTTTTAAACAAGTTAGCTTGAATGCCTTCACAGGGGAGCAGCTCTTTGGGTTAAACTGTTCTCTGTAGCCATCCTTTGTGTTTTAGTCTACGACTTGCCATCGTGAAATCTGCCTGCTTTACCCCTGGAGACACTTGAGTTTGCTGCCCCTGTTTTGTCAAGAGAGAAGTGGACAGTCTTTCATTTTTGGGAGAACAGTATGAACAAAGGCAGAGAGATGTGAACCACAAATGTGTGTATAATGAGAATGTGATATAAACCAAACCTGTGTGACGCTACTGTAGGTGGAATCATAATAGATGAAAAAGGGTCGCTGCAGAAGAACCTGGGGAGAGAGAGCCTTAAGCACCAGGTCAGTGGATTTTGGTTTTCTCCATTAAGCGGCTGTCTGTCACTGTAAAGTACTCGTGTTTGAGAAACGCTTGTCTGTACGTTGCCAGAGAAAAGGCACTTGACTTCTGTACAAAGATGGAACTGGAATGAAACAAAAGATATGAGCTCAAAATCTTGTCTGTAATGCAGGGTAGGTCATATCAGCTTGGATAAAGGTACGAGTTCTGAAGCTGGAAAAAAACATAGAAAAGAGAACAGGCAGGCACCTAAAGGACAAAGGAAAAGAGAATTCGGGAATGACTGTATCCTCAGAGTCAGAACCCTGGAGAGAAGGCGTTGAATAGAATATTCGGCTACAAAGGTGATGACATAAATAAAAGCCGGTTTCATATTAGCACACAGCAGCTTCCAGTCCTGTGCGCTGGTGTATTTCCTGCCAACACACTTACTGCAGCTCGAGCTACTTGATCGTGCTGCTTGTTGAGAGAAGAACAGGCAGCCACATGGGGTCTTCTGCATTTTATTCATTACAGCCTCTTTTATTTGTTGTTTTAATGTATTTAATTTACTAAATTATTACAGATGTTTTCTATTACAATCCTAATAAGAAAAATATGAAAAGATGCCCAGCTTCTTTTAAGTCTGGTAGAAGTGGAAACATTTTCCCTCCTGCCTGTTCAAGTTTCAGTTGATCCTTTTTGAAAATGCTGACTTAAAATGGATGGTCCATACTCATTTTAAGTAGAGGGAAAGGGGAACAAATTTTAAGTGACATTTTGAAGAGATCTTCGTGTATTCTGCTTTGAGAAGGTTCGAGACACTGAGAATTTGGAAGCCTCATGAATATATGACAAAGTGTATTACTGTCCTTTTGACTATCTTCATTTCTATTGGAGAATATCAGATAGGTAGGAAATGCTTATCATATGCCAGCATTATTTGGGGCTAGTATTTATTGAGAGTGTGTGAAAATCCTAGACCCAGTTTTTGTGGGGTGAACACTTCATGTTGAACAAAGAAAACTTCTCCTCCCAGAACTGTATTTATGTGTGATTCATATATCTGAATTAAACCACTTGGAAAACTCTCAGCAAAGAAACTTCCTCTCTGGGGTTTCAGAATTTATAGGAATTAAATTGGTCACTGTTAAGGTTGATACGGAAGGCTCACTTAAGACTGTACTCTGTAAACGCTGGGCTGCATAAAAGCTTACGATATAGCTTGCGATTATAGCTTACAATGGGATTTCCTTTGAACTTCTTGCCTAATTGGAGCCCTGTCGCTGCAGAAAGCAGTTTAAATTTAATGAAGGGACAGGAAACTCCCAGGTCTAATTTCGTCCCTGAGCTTTTCTGTCCATTCTCAAGACTTTAACAGCTGTTGAGTGAAGGTTTTGGTACAGATCTCAAAGCTTACCTAGTGAGGAGTTTCCAAACACACAGAACATACTGGCTTCTCCCCATGAAGGCTAACTCCCATCCACACCGACATATTGGGGTAAATAAAGCCTGAGACTCTTGCTGGCTTTGGTGCAGTTTCAAACAAGGGCCAAATGTAATGATGATGAAAAGCCAGTGCTTCCACAAAGAACTCAGTCTCACTTGCCTCTATTCCACGTGTAATTTCCCAGTTGTTTTTGATACTAAATACTCCCCAAATAATCAACTCATCTGTAGCTAGTAGGGAAAGAAGAAATGCAATTAGGGGAGAAAATACATGTAAAAAAAATTTTTTTTCAAAGACAGGACATTTTGATAGTATCAAAGTACTGTTTAACAGAAACAAACTTTTATAAAGTTTTACATTTATAAATTCCTGTAAGATTCATGCCAAGAGACTAGAAGATCCACCTCTCTTCTTCATTCCTAAGACAGGCCCCAATGTGCTATCCTGGACAAGAGCTTGTCCTCCTAGTGTGCTAGATTTGCTTAGTCACTTTCCTGGGGCGTGAGGATGTTTATCTACCTGATTAGATAATACAGAGGATATCTGATGTTTAGGCACCCAATATGTTCATCTGCTGAGCAATGTGCTGAATAAATATCCTACCAACTGTGCAATGCCTCCAGGGAATAACAAAACGTTGTGTTCACCTTTTCATGGCGTGCCAGCGAACGATTTCCACCTTATCATTCCATCTGATACGTCTAAGACTGCACGTGGAAGTGGACTCATTGGTTCGACTGACATTATGAGGTTTTTCCTCTTGAGATGTATGGTCAGGCAGGGGGCAAGACCTGGTTCTTAGCAATGTCAGGGCTGACCTTCAGGCACAAGATCAAGCTTTTGAGCGCTGCTTCTTTTTCTTGCTTTCATTTATCTCAGTGCTGCTGGGTATCACATGGGGCTGAGCTGAAATATGGCACATCACCTCGAACATACAGTAAGAAGTCAGATCACTGAAGGCACACAGAGTGCAGGTGCAGACTCCTATGACTATCGTGTACTTTGGGTGTGGGAACTGGGTATCAGAATGGTTCGGCTGTCTGCAGAGGCTGAGTTTCATGCGGTGCAGCCGTGGGTGGGCTGTGCTGCTTATGGACAAACATTCAGCTTGTTTCAATACAAATTGTGTTTGTCTATGGCGATCACATGATCTCCACTTTAGTAAACATCCCCAAGTCACCAGTTCTGACCTTCCCTAACCCTACTGATCTTTCTAACAACCTGGAAGTTTTACTTTCAATGAAGGAACATTGGAATAATTCAGTGACTCTTTCACGCTCCTCCCAAAACTGTCGCTTTGAGTAAATATAGCTTAAAACTCTGCCTGACATCTTGTTACCACGTTGCCTAGTGCTGCAAATGCAGCAGATGCTTCAAGACCAAGTTCTAACCACAACCATGTATTTCCTTTGTTTTATATATTTAGGTCAGACGCTAAAACATGGCTTTAACATATTTTCTTTGTGGTTTAATTTCCTTTGTGATTATTTCTTTTATTTAATGGGAGTGTAAAAATGTCCCAAGGACTAAAAACAAATTGCAGTTCCTTTTTAACACAGGCCTTAAGAGGTTCTCTGTGAATTGGCTCTGGGATCAAGATTAGACCTTCAGCATCATTTTGCGTTAAAAAGGAAGAAGTGATCCATTTAGGTTTTCTGAACAAACAAGGGGGACGATGTTTATATGGCATTCTCGCACCCCAGCCCCACTGCACCCAAGTTTTACAACTGATTGGGAATGAGAAAATGCGGCTTCGTAGTAGTTCTCAGTAAAACTCTGTTCTGCTTCTCCCCAGAGAGGACAGTGGGGTGCCTGCATGTACACCCTGAGGCTCCTGATGACTCCCAGAGTGTGTTGGAGTGGGTAGAGGGGCAGTGGGGCTCCTGAACTGAGAAGAAGGCAAGGCAGACTGCATCCTCAGGTGGTGCTCCAGGACCACCGTGAACTTCACTCTAGTGCAAAAAGTGATGTGTCTCCATCTCCTCCCAAGTGTTAAGGTTGGAGAGAGCTTTTTGGTGTGTTTGCTTCTAGAGTTTCACTAGGTTTGTGCCCTGATAGTGACCAGGTCTTTTATGGAATGTATCTTTTTGATTTCTAGGAAAATGGACAAAATGTTTGCTTTTTAAATAAGATACAAGATTTCTTTTTATAGCATTCACTTACCTGTTGGTTCAGTGAGTAGCACAAATGTATTTTTCTTATACTTTGATTTTAGGAACATAATGTATTCATGAAATCCTAAAATGCATCCCGAATAGAATATTCTTTGGGTTTATCCAAGACTTAATATATTTAACACCTGGTTATATTTAGACTTCTTTTGAACTAAATGAATTCACTGAGAATCTAACAGTTACCAGACAGCTGTTAAAAGTTTTAACAACTTCTTGCAGTTGCCCAGAGGAAGGAAAATGTGGTCAGTTCCAGGTCCCTATATAAAATACAGTGAATTACAATGGGAACAATCGTTTAATAAAGGGGAGTCCTGTTTATTTTAACAGGACTAACATTTCACTTAGTTAGAAAATTAAGAATCATCAGTTTTTGTTGACTTAAAAATAAAACTACCTAAGAAGTAGATTCATCAAAAATTAACTAATAGTTTTCTTTCTATTCATAGTCTCACTCTAGGTACATAATACATTTTTGAGATGACATACATGTTAAACGAATAGCCAAAGTTAGCATATACAGGCAATTTTAAACAGTGCCTTTTTCTAGGAATACAGAGACTTAAGAAAAGGAAGATAAAACTTATTAAAAGACTATTTTCTAAAATAGACAAAATTATTAAATGCAATCAGACACATATGTAACTGATTTTTAATTATTATTAATATTAATGAAATTTCATAAGTTTTTATTTTCTTCTCCCAAATAGTGATCACTGTACTACTCACCTCATCTGTGAAGGTGTGTTTTATTTTATAAACCAATGATTGCATAGAAGCACAGTTATGCAGATTCAACTCACAATGTTTCAGAATAACCGTGCTGACTTTAGGACACATATTTCCCTAATAAATTCTTATTAGCTGACTTTCTTTTCATGAAACATGTGTTTCCACTACTTCCATAGATCTGGTAATCATTCATGCAAATGAAAAAAAAAAAAGAGTATGTTTTCCATACATGCATAAGTTGTTCCACAAACATCTGGTAACGAAACTTTGAAAGCTGCTAAATTTCGAGCCAGTGCAGGTGTTCACCACCACATCTCCAGCTCAGCCATCGCCTGCAGTAATTTGTTGCAACTCGTAGAGGTGTTTTTACGGTTATGATGAGGCAAAGGGTGATGACATCATGTGCTAATGTTACGAAGGTGCTGTGAATTCAGTGTGAAAATTCCATCAATGAGTGATTGTTACTGAAATTGACTACATTGGTGGCCATCGCGTTCTGCCAACTGAAACATCTGGGCACAAGTTAGTAGGGGCTCACCTTGTAAATAACTTAATTGAAATTAATTGCCAGAAGTTTGCTGCACCCTAGGTAGTTTATAAGTACCATTTCTTATTCCCCTGCTGTGTTTTGGGCTTAAGAATCTTGTATGCTCAGATTCTGTTGTAGCAGCTTGTGATGAAAATGAAAAGTATAAAAATTATATGATGAAACAACAGAACACTAAGGAAATAAAATCACTGTTTATAGAGAAGGAAGAAAAACATTGCTATCTCCTTAATTACTGTCATGGATAAAATATTTGTCTACTTCAACAAATACCAATAATAAAAATAATAATTATGAATGCAATTAAAATAATATTTTTGCTGTAGAAATAATTTAAAAATTACCTCTAAAGCAGTTCAGAGAAAGAGGACAGTGGAATAAATTAGCTGCAGTTCTCAGTTCTCTACTTCTCCAGAAAAAAATAGTACTATTATGTCATAAAAGTCAAAAACTTATTGTCTTGATAAAAACATTTAAAATATTTATACTTTATAAAACTACATATTTTAAGAGACCAAGGAAAAACTAGGAGACTGAATAGGAAATATGGGTCCTATTTTTTCCTGTATCGATTCAAAACCATTTAGAATGATTTCCTAAATTACTCATCATTTTATGGATCATAAATCCAAGGAAAGGAAACCAAAAAATTATTAACAAGGATACAGTAGTGAGCAAAAATGGACTGTTTAGTAAAGATTAATGCCAATTTCTCATTTCTTTCTTTCTTAACTCCCCCCTTACTTTAAAATTTTCCTTCTTAAGAAATTATTGCAAATGTAATCATATTCAAAGATAGTAAATATTGATTTTTTTTAAATTGATGAGAAAACCAGCTAATTATCTAAAATTTTATTGCCTTGAAGTACCACAACCTATTTTAAATTCTGCAGTGTAAATTTCCATAATGCCTTTAATATTTCAGAAACTTTCACATATCTATTTTAAAAAGTAACTGCTTTTTAGTTCTGTTTGCTGAATATGAAGATTCATATAATTTTTTCTAGAGCTTAATGTTGGAAAGAAGTCTTTCTAAGTAGTGTGTGTCTTTTTATGGTATAAACAAAACCTGTGTAGCTTATAAACTCTTGTCATTTTTGCTAATTTGGTCACCAGGAAGCTCAAAGCTAATTTTTTTTTTTTTTTAATTCATAGTTATGCTGACCCCAAGCTTTCTGGTGCTGCCCTTTTCCCTTTTCTATCCCTTTTCTATATCTTGGCTTTTGTGCTTTTATACTTAATTCAATGACCAAATATATCTGTGATTTCCATGTAAAGTAGATAGTTTGAATAATGAATACAATAGAACATCTAGAATTACCAGTTGGTATTCTTCCATATAAAATATCGACAGTTCAAAAAAATCTATTCTTTCTAGATTGTCGGAGATTTTATATCTGAATTTTTCCTTCCTTTTAGCTCACTGTAGCAAAAATAATAGTAAGCACAGTATTTTGCTTTGTTTCTGATAATAGAAATCTTTAGGTTCACAAATTAGTTTTTGATAATAATAGTACAATCTAGCTGTTGCAAAAAAGGATTTGAATTCCTTTCCCTAGCAAGAAAAAAAAATTGTGTTTCTATCTCCATTCACAAAAGTAATCTCTGTGCTTTGTTGTGATGGACATACTATTCAGGCAAAGTGAGTTTCATGCACCATTCACGTGTAAGAAAGGATTCTATTTAATCTTTGCTTTTGTTAGGCGCAAGCATGAAGCACATGGGTAAAGAAGCAACTTTAACTTATGGTTTTAATCCTAAACATTTGAATCCCTGTAAGCTTCCTTGGGGTTAATATTTTAATGGTATCAGATCAAATGAAATAGAGAATCCTGGAAGGAATGGCAGGCAATTAACAAAGCCGTATGAAATCCATAACAATTGCTTCTTAAATCAGCCCTCTACTCAGCTCTTTTTTACTATAAATGTAAGATTTTTACAGTAGAATATGTAAGTGTTTGGAATTGTAGCTAGAGTATGTGACTTTAGGAACTATCTTTATGATTTAAGGGTTCACATCATTCCTAGTTCTTAAGGATCTGGCTATTAATAAGAACAGCTACATTTATTACAGCTATAAAAGGGCCTGAAGTAGAAAAATGAGTCAGGGATTTTGCTAATGAGTTGCAGAATTGACTGACTATTTCAGGAAGTTATTAGGAGGCTGTCCTGAGATATGCTAAAAATAACGAACAGGATCTGATAGAAATATCAAAAGAAGGGGCGAGCTAAAAGATAGGCCTTAACCTAGAAATCAAAGAATAATTCAAAGAAAAATTCTAACTTTTGGTAAAGCATGTTTCTCACTATGTTATTCATTTCACCCCAAACATTGTAATGAGTGTGATTTCATTCCAAAGCAATTGCAAAGATTTTGAGATCTTGCAAGGTTTGGAGAGTAGAAAGGTTAGTAGCATGGCCACTGCTTATGAAAACATAGCTTTTCATTTAGTTAGTTTAGTGTACGCTGATACTTCAGGATCTCCACTAGACTTTAGACATGTGGAAACTAGTAAGGCTATTATTACCTTTTCCTGTAACTTGTGTGTATAACGATGCTTCTGAAGTACTGAAAAAACACTCAATTTGATTAGTTACATTGTCTTTTAAAATGCAGAGGAATATGGAGACAACAAAGCTGATCAGTGGTGTGAGAAGGGAAGATGGTGGTTGAGCTTGCTGGAGGGACATGGGTAGAAAAAAGAAGGGAGCTCAAAAGAAGCTTCCATTCGAGATTTTGGTAGCTGGTTTCTTGATCTGTTACTTTGTGAAGATTCATGGATCCGTGGATTTATGTACTTTCCTGAATTAATTTTTTTGAATTATTTATTTTATTCACATCTATATATATGTTTACATCATTCTTTATTTTTGTACAATGTACATTTTCTCTTCTTAGGTATAGTCCCCATAAAATTCCCACCACCAGTTCACCCATGCACCATCACCATAATCCCTTGTGATCTTATCTTCCCCTATAGACTGTCTCTGATTTATAGTTGCCTGTTAATTTTTTTAAATGATGATTAATTTTTTTCCTGATCCCTTATTTGCTTCCCCTAGATCCCTAAGTGAAACCATCCTGAATTTATACATCAGTAAAATTTTGCATAAAATTGAAGGGAGAAAAGAAAGTTTGATACTTAATTTAAAAAATACAGCTTGTATTTGACAATCATGTCTGGTTGCTACTGAAACTTAGTGCTGTGGGGCATTTCATATAAAACTTCTAATAAACTCATTCTAATAGACACTTGGCAACCATCCAGTGACCCAGCTTTCTCTGAGACTGCTCATCATGGAATCAGCATCTTTCATGTCTGCCCTTGACCATTATTTTCTTTTAAAATTTTCTCTAAATTAGGCTAGTTCATTTAAAACTAGTTTTAAAAACTGGTTGCCTCCTAATTTAACTATTGTGACGCAGGACTGGGCTTTTTCTAATTCTAGTAGTTACATCATTTCTTCTCCATCACCTTCATTATATTTTCTTCTGTTGCACTTCTGTTTTCCATCCTCATCACTTCTTACTGTATTTTCTCCCTGAGGAATGCAATTTAGCAATTTTTAAACTAATGTTAAAATCCTTATCTCTGCCTCCAGACCGAGATGCGTTTCCATGTTTCAGATTGCCTAATTGGCATCTTCACCTGTTTTTCCTGTACATAACCCGAACTCAATAATTTCTAAACTGAAATTATTATCTAAATGCCACAAGTCTGCTTTTCCACCTTAATTTCTTGCCGTAATTAGCAATCCATCCTTAACCCAGTCATCCAAGGTAAAAGTTTCTGTATAATTCTCTACTCTGTCCTCTCTCGCTTAAGTCTCATAGAAATTGACCACTGTGTTTACTAGTAGTACCAATGAAATACTTCTTATATTGTCCCTCTCTTCTCAGTTGTATTGAAATATAATGTGAACCCGCATTCTCTTCCCCCCACTGAGAATATATTTTTTTAAAGATTTATTTATTTGTGCACACAAGATCTGGGGTACAGGCCAGAGTTGCAGGAGGTGAGAGGATTCACCAGAGACAGAGTGGGGAGCAGAACAGGCAGATCAATGGAAACACACTGCTAAGGGGAGCAGCAGGCGAGGCAGGAGAGGTCTGCTGCACCATGTGGGACCCTCCCTGGCCAGGGATCAAACTCGTGCTGCTGTGCAGTGGCTGCTTCACAGTGTGGCGCTCAACCCGCTGCGCTACCAGGGAGGTCCCCACCAAGAATATCTTTATATCTTGATCAATAGGTTCCCTGCTTAAGATGTGATTGTCCCTTTTAGCTGGTCCAGTCCCTATGGATAACATGTAAAGGTCCTTAAAATATTAAAAATACATTCACCATATATCTAGCAATTCCACTCCTAGTACTTATCCTTAAAGTATGCAGAAACACTAATTCAAAGGGCAATTTGCACTCCCCTAGTCATTGCAAAAGTATTTACAGTAATCAAATGTCCAACTACACATGAGTGGCTCAGGAAGCTTTGGTCTATATGCATAATAGAATATTACTCAGCTTAAAAAAAAAAGATGAAATCTTGCAGTTGCCACAACATGGATGGAAATGAAAGGGATTGTGCTAAGAGAAATAAGGAGAAAGAAAAATACCAAGTGGGGTAAACAAGGCAAAGGAACAGATAAAACTAAACCAAAACAAACCCTGGAAATACAAGGGTAGAGTTTTTTCAACAAATGATCTTAGGAAAACTGGGGAAATCTACATGCCAATGAATAAAGTTAGGCCCTTTCCTTACATCGTCTACAAAAATGAATTTAAAGTGAATCAGAAACCTAAATATTAAGAGTTCAAATGATAAAGCCCTAGAGCAAAGCATAGAAATAAAACTTCATGACATTGGATGTAGTAATAATTTCTTCGATGTACTACTAAAAGCAGTAGCAATAACAACAAAAATAGGTACATTTATGCTGCATAAAAATTTAAAAACTAAAAAAAAATTAGAACTAATTTGTATCAGAGGACATTATCAATAGTGAAAAGATAACTCACAGAATGGAAGAACATATTTGCAAATTATGTATCTCCTTATGCAAATTACAAGGCTAATATTTGTAATGTGTAAAGAACTACAACAACAACAAAAACCCTAAACACCCCAATTTTAAAAATGGGCAAAAACTTGCATAGTTATTTTCCAAAAGATGATATACAAATGAAAAATAAGTACATGAAAAGATGTTCCACATCACCAATCATTAGGAAATTAAAATGAACTTAGGTTGGATACTACCAAAAACTGAAAATGAAAGTGTTAGCAAAGATGTGTAGAAGTTGGAACCCCTGTGCACAGTGAGAATGCAAAACAGTATAGTCACTACAGAAAAATGTGTAACACTTTCTTTAAAAATTAAAACTAGAATTCCGCATGACCCAGTAATTCCACTTCTGGGTGTGAACCAAGAGAATGGAATGAGCAGCAATAAGAGAAATTTGCATTTTCCTGTTTCTAGCAGTGTCATTCTCAATGGCCACATGGCAGAAGCAGCCTAAGTGCTTGTTGACAGATAAAGTGGACAAGTAAAATGTGGTGTGCATATATAGTGATTATTCATATAAAATAACACTAGAGTATCATTCAGTTGTGAAAAAAGGAAGGCAATCTGACACATGCTAAAACTTTCATAAGCCTCGAGGACATCATGCTAAGTAAAACCAACCAGTCACAAAGAAACAAATGCTTTGACTCCATTTATATGAATTACCTAGGGTAGTCACATTCATAGACATAGAAAGCAAAACTGATGGTTTTGGGTGCTGGGCAGAGTTGGAATGATGTATTGTTTAATGGGGACAGTTTCAGTTTTGCACAATGGAGAGCATTCTGGAAATGAAAGGTAGTGAGGGCACAGTAATGGGAATGCATGTCATCGCACATTTGCACATGCCAGATACATGCACTGTGCTCTCAGCATTGGTCAAGATGGTACCTTTTTATGCATGATTTACCACAGTTGATTCATTAAAAATATATCACACATAAATGGTGATGTATTGGAGAGATTTATGGAAAGGAAGGACAGTGATTTTTAATTTTCTTAATGCTTCTGATCCTTGTATAATGACAATCTCATTTCCTGGTACTTCTCTTCCTCCCTTTGGTGAAACACAGCTCAAATTGTGACCTTCCCCACTTCTGGAAATCTTAACATTAGTTGACTTTTCTTGTCCCTCCTGGCATTTAACAAGTCAGTGGAGAGTTCAGAGGGATTCTTAAAGTAGACACTATCCCGCTCCTCCCATAGCTGACATTCCAGTACTGGTGTATAAACAAGACAAGGGATGATTGCAGCGCACTGTGGGGGTGTCCATTTTTGAGAAGCTCACCACATGTGCCTGGTGGTATTGAACTCAAAAGGGCTTCATCTAGTGCATTAACCCTTTGAGGCGACTAAGCAAAGTGGTATTAATAATAGTACAAAGTCTTGCAGTTCTAGCTTAAGAAAACATACCATAAGAACAACATGTCCAATAACCTATCGACACAAAAGGCATATATTTTATCCAAATAGACATATCTAGGTATGGGTGATAGATGATGAGAGGACCAGATTAAGGTAGAAGAGTCCATTGTGGTTTACACAGGAAAAAAAAAATCAAGCTATAGGGTTAAGAGAGAAAGATAGGATGATAGAACTGTTAAATGTAGAAAATGTACAACTAGATTCTTTTTAGTGGCCTAGCAACAAGTCCATGCCTCTAATGATGTCATTTATTTAATCTGAGTAGAAAAACCAACAGATGAACTCAAGGCAACTCCATAACTTTCTATAGCATTGATTGAAGCATTTGCCACAAAAGCAGGCAGTTAACTGGAAAAGTTTCTTTCACAGCTTGATCTCTGGGTTTTGTAACTGTCAACCAAGATGGGGAAAGATATTATAATGTGTTTAAGCAAACAGGACTCTATCACAGCATTTTTCATTAATACATATGAGATATATTAAAATATTAAAAGAAGTTACGTTTTATTCTTTTTGTTTCTTCAACAGGATTTTTGATGCCTATAAGCACTCATCATATTTTTTTTCAACTAGATAGGAAAAAAGCATAGCCCATGTTTACATTAGTGAAAGGTGATCATTCTTTCTTTTTTACTAAGCAGAAATTCACCATTTGGTAAAATTGGTATATTTTAACAATAAATTTAACAACTCTGATTGCCTTCTGTAGTGAGAGAATATCTTCAGTTCCTCTCATTAATGTGATGGTGTCTTTCAAATATGTTATTTTGGAGTGCACAAAACATTTCACATACATCTGCACAATTAAAAATTTTAAAACATTTTAAGAAACAAAAACTTGTTGTTTGCATAGACTTTTGGGGTTATCAGGGTAATGATTCCTCCAGAGTCACCTGAATTTGTGTGAGAAGATCTAAAGAGAAGTAAGCTTCACCAAAAATTTTAACTAGGGTTTTCCACTTAAGGCTTTTATAAATTTATCAATTTCTCTCCCTGGGCTGCTTCTTGTGGACCCATATTTTAATGGCTGAAGTCATCATCCTCCCATTTCAGCTCAAAACCTCAAACTATGTTTTGACTTCTTTTTCTTTCTACCCTGCCCACATTTACTTAGATTATACTCATACTCATTCTGCTTTTATAGAATCTTTTGCTTAATTCCCATTCTACTCCCGGCCTCAATCTCCAAACCTACAGATTACCAAAGTGGCCTTTTAAATGATCTTCTACTTTTAGATTCTAACTTATCCAGTCCATCCTATACAATGTTAATCAGTTTTCTTAGTGCACAATGCTAATTGTGGGTCTTTTGCTCCTCCAACAACTTTCCATTACCACAACAATTTTTGGGGTATGCCTGGTATTTAGTACTCAAAGGATCTCTTCCTAACACCCCTCTAGCACCCTTCCATCTGAAATGGGAAGGAGATGACAGCTTCATTCATTAACTCTGGGATGCAGGAGAAGCAAATGAGAGAAAGAAACTGACACATTTATTAAAATGTTAAATAGAAAAATCCTGTCAAAATCCTTATGATGTTTCCCTCTTTTACCCTTTCACATGTCTAAGCTCCTAGACCCTTAACATTCTACCTCATGATGCTTCCTGTATTTAGGAGGTGCTTTACCCTGCTCAGTAGGTCCAAATGGAGTTTTTCTCAATTGCAAGATTCAACTCAGACTTTAGGCCTGTCTCAAAAGTCTTCTGCATATCTCCATTCTCCAAGTTCTCAGTGTTTTCTCCCACTTTGTATAAATCTTGATCAGATATTTAATTTTCATTTCTACATTAAACTTTTGACAGATGTGAAGCTTTTTTTGAGCAGGATGCATAGGTGCTTTTTTTGGTTCTATACCACATCTCAATTATTCAATAAATAATTCACTGAATGATTTAATGAGTGTACAATTAAAACCAAGAATATGAGTGTGAGCTCGTGGGAGAGATGCCATTCATCCACCTTTGGATAAGATCATACATTTTGAAGTCTAAAAAGGAGAATTTGATTTGGTCATCCCAAAACTTTTGTTGTAAATTTGAAGCCATGGATCATAATTTACTAAAAACTCATCACCTTACATTTCATGTAGTGATTGATTTGTTTCTCCATGTTAAGAAATCCACATGGAGTGGCCTTAGGTAAAATCCAATGGAGCTGACTAAACAGGGTCCATCTGGTCATCTGGGCTGTTCTCTGGTTCTGATGGTTTGACATTGGGTCCGTCTCATCCAACGCAGGAAGCAGGAGAGCCGATTACCGCACACTGCCCTCTGGTGAGCCACTAGGGTAAGCTGGATGGAAAATTCAGGGTTGGGAGAACAACTCCCTCTCCATGCCCAGGATGCCAGCTAGTGCCAAAGGGTGATGTCACCTTCGGTGATGTGATCACTTCTCTCAATTGTGTGCGCCCCTAAGTCGGCCAATTCTTTCCATTCAGGTCATCAAACGGCCATCAGCTGGTAAAACTTTCCTCTTTGCTTGGCCAAAAATGAATCCAGAAGAGCTGTAATGAGTCTTATGAACCCAAGTTTCAAAAAAAATTACTATTACTTCCACCGCGACATTTCCTTGCCTCTTCAAATCTCCCCAAAGTGTTGCATGAAAACAAGGACGAAAACATTTTCTCAGTTTGCAGGGAAAACAGACTCTGAGTGTGACATGCTCAATTCTCTTACATCCTTGAAACAAGTCCTATTTCATATATAAAAACACAGCGCTTTCTCACTCTTACAGAGAAGGCCAAAAACGAAATAGCTAACCTAATAACATTAGAAGTGCTGTTTGACTTGGAAGGACCACAAGTATATCTGGCTTTGACCATATTAAAACTGCCATGTTATTGGGTGATATTATTCATTTATTCAATACCACCTGACCAAATACCATCCATGACTCAATCAATAATTAAATTCTTCAGCATAGACATGGAACTGGTCAGAACTCATATTCTAGCTGGGATACAAATAAGCCAGTGTCAATGAAAATTTTCACTGGTTTCCATAATCAACTCTCTTTACTATCTGTACACAAGACCATTTGTTATTTTCTCATCCTATTCCAAACTTTGGGAAACTACATTTTCTAAGAATATTACCAGTAATGGATCATTTTCAATGAGTGGAAATTTCCTTTCTGAAGGGAAAAAAAAAAGACTTGTAGAACATGGAGTAAAAGCCTTGTTGTTGTTGTTGAATAAAGTGCTATTCTTCGTTTTTAAATTTGTTATAAAAACTTTAACTTTATTATGTAGTTGAAAATTTAAACAAATTATAACTAAGATCCCTTCTTCATTCTCAATCTTTTAATTTTCTGAGGCTGTAACATGCAAACTTAATAATTGGGTTTTTGTTTATTGATAATTTGTTTTACTTCAAATAAGAAAGTCTTCTGTGGGGGAGTTAACACTGGCTTCTGCTGAGTTGTTGCTTAAACTTTATAAATAGATTCCTGGATTCAGAGAGAAGTCTAAACAAAATAGCATCTAAGGTCCTTTAAACTCCAAAATTCTAGGCTTCCAGTGATACTGCACATCAGTGTGAAATTATCTTAAAACTTTAAATATTAATCACATATGTTATATGTACTTAAATGCAATCTTTGTATTATGATATATTATGTAACTGAAATGTTATAAGGAGACAAGGCATAAATGAATTTTTTTTTAACACAGAAATAATGTCACATAGGAAATCTACCAACTCTGTGTCTAGTCTAGGTCTAATAGGACAAATCTGCACTTGACACTGTACTTAACCCCTTTAAAGCAAATATATGTAAATCAAATAGGGACAGCACTGTATGTGATACAATCAAACACCATAAAGTTCTTTTGCTTTTTCTTGTATTTTCTTTACCAATGAAAAAAAATGAAAGGCAAGTACCAGGGTCATAGAATTGAAGTGGCTACGTCAAAATACTTTGGTTATTCGTTTTTTTGTAACATGGACACCTTATATTCCTATAGAATTCTACACTTTTATTAAATTAGTAAACTTAATTTTTTATAGCAAACTTTCATCTTCATAGCAAAACTGAGTGAAAAGCACAAACATTCTCATATGCTCTGTCTCCACACATGCACGATCGCCCAGTACCAGCTTCTGCATTAGAGTGTGTATTTGTCACCATCAGTGAACTTAGATTTGCCTACCGTTGCCCTCAAAGTCCATAGTTAACATGAAGGTTTCCTCTTGGGGCTGAATATTTTATGGGTTTTAACAAACATCTAATGACATGTATTCACTATTACAGTATCATATGTGCTATTTTCACTGTCCCCCGAACTCTCTGTGCTCAGCCTACTCATCCTAATCCCTGGCAATCACTGATCTTTTCACTTCTGCCTTTTCCAGCATGTCATATAGTTCAGATCATACTGTATGTTGTTTTTCAGTTGGATTCTTTCACTTAGTAACATGCATTTATATTTCCATAGCTTTTCATCGGACTAGTGCATGTATTCTTTTCCATCCCACTCAGATGACAGGATCAGATATCATTCAGTATATATTTATGTGTTATATATATATGTGTGTAGATATGAGTGCTGTGGGTGTATTTATATATATAGCCCTTTTTATGTATATAGGGCCATATATATGTGCCATATATAAGTGCCTCTATATATGTGCCATATATATATGTTTTGTGTTAAAAATAATATATGTGTTTTGTGTAAACTAGGTGTTAAATGTTAAAAATGGGGTAGAAATAAGATCTAAGGAGGCTGGGTTGGATCTATTGGGGCCACCCTCTCAGCCCCGGATTGCTTACATTTATGGGAAATAGAAATCAAAACTTACCTTGCTGCAGTCACTAATATTTTTGAGATTTTGTTAAAGGAGCTGAAACTAGTATGTTAATGAATGCAGGAGTTTATCAAGGTGACTGAGAGAGGAGACTGGAAACTGTGTGGAGGACTGAAAGTAGATTTGTTCTGAAATATGAAAATTGTCTGTGGACATCCAGATCTATATCTATCAGGCAGTTATAGTTTATTTGAGCTCAAGAGAGAATCCTGGGGTGGCAAATTAAAAAAAAAATAAAAACAACCTACTTCCATAAGAGCATTAAAGGTGGCTATGGTGAATAGATTTTGATTAAGATTTTATACACATGACACCTATGTAACTGAATTATTTGCATTAAGAATGTCTGTGATGAGTAGAAAAAATTCGCACAGAGAATGACTAAGTCCGAGGGAGAAGAGAACAAAGGATGAAAACTTAGTTTCAGAACAGAACAGGGCAAAGGAAGAGGACCCTATGAACTGGAAAGGCGGAGAGTCAAGAGAAAAATTTTTTTTTGAGTTTGATGGGGGAGGGTCATGTACAGAGACAATGATTCACAGTCTGCAAAGCATGTATGTTTTTTTTTTCGTTTTTTTTTATTAAAATATTTTAAAATTTACATATACTTGCCATTAATTGTAATCCCCATGTATTCCCCATCACCATCTCACCAGTG
>JAGFMF010011752.1:35655533-35674350 GCA_019455555.1 Galemys pyrenaicus | reverse complement strand
CCTCCTATATAGGGACTGGTTCCTTATGGCTCCCCTTAATATCAGTCTCTGCTAGGGGGAGAAAGTAGCCATGTAGGAGCCGGCACACTAGCTGCCTCTTTCCTAAACTCCGTATGCCCGTCTGACCTCCTCCGGATGTCCCTGGATCCTGAATCTAGGCGTTGGACAAAGCATGTATGTTTTAGTAAATAAACATAATGGGGATTTGCATATAGCTTATGTGATTTTAGAGCTCAGACATGTTGATACAGATTGAATAATACATTTTCTGCTATTAATATAAACTTGGGGGAAAACAGTGCTGCCACAAGAGTCAAGGATCCACAGCATTTCTGCTGGAAAACAAAGACCATACCATTGTTCACACTCCTTGTAACAGGACTCGTAGAGCTCATATTTTACTCAGCAGTCTTGCATCACATTTCCTTGTAAGCTTAGATTCTGGATATCTCATAAACCCAACTTTATTTAAAAAAATCTTCATTAAGGTAAAAGCTAATTTTATTGTCATTTCATGTCTAGCATTATTAATATTATATAAAGGTATTAAAACATTGTTAAATAGTAACTTTCAGTAGAAAAAATAGGCAAATTATTAAATCTCCAAAGTCTCTGTTAAATGTATTAAAATAAATAGAAACTTAAAGTGAATAATGGACCAATTACCTTAGCTGATAGTGATTTCCTCTTCACTCTCCACTCCTCTCTCCCTGCCCCCCAATAAAACAAACAAGCAGAGGGCTGTGGTTCTTTGCCAAAAACAGATTTAAATGTTGGCAGTTGGATACACGTGCCTTAATATTCTTATAAGTAGCCTTTCAAATTGAGAAAACAATGATGAAAGAAAACATTAACTTGTCACTTTCTAATTTATAACATAAATTATGAGCAAGTACTCCTCAATTGATTGTGGAACAAATACAGAGGCATAGGTGGTCTCCAGCAAGAATAACTCTGATTCAGATATATGGGTGGCTTTTTTTAATGGCAGGTGAAAGTTTGACATACGGACACAAAATTCTCTTTTATTACTGGAATCACTTCATATTCCAAACTTATAGAATGAGAACCCCATGGGTGAGTCTTCCAACTTTCATACATTATACTTCGCTTTTTCTGGTCAACTTAAGAGTGTTAAGCTCTCAGGAGAATGCCACTCAGGTCCCACCATGTTCTTTCAAACTCCATTTTTCAGTCTTCAGAGTTTCCCCATGATGTGTTAATTTTGTGGTGCACCAGAAATTTTGAAAAAGTTTAATTCAAACCCCATTTATCTTAGTTGTAGCAGTTCTTGCCTGGCTTTCTGCCCAGAGTACTGCTTACTCCATCTGTGAAAATGGTAGAGTGACTTCTGAGGGAGCAATCTGGTAGCTTAAGACAGATGCACAATCTAACTTACTTAAAAAAAAAAAGATTTATTATGCATACAAGAACTGGGGTACAAGCCAGAGGTGTATGTGTGGGGGCGATGAGAGGATCCACCAGAGACAGAGTGGGGAGGAGGGCAGGTGGATCTACTGAAATACGCTGCTGAGGTGAGTAGCGGGGTGAGGCAGGAGAGGTCTGCTGCGCTATGTGGGTCACCTCCCTGACTGGGGATTGAACTCAGGCCACAGTGGTTGCAGATAGCTTCATAGTGCTGCATCTTAACCCCTTGTGCCATTAGGGAGGCACCCTAACTCACTTTTTGATTTTTCAGTTTCCATCATAAAAGTAGTGGTTAGCAGCCAGAGATATGACATTTAATTAAGCATTGGCAATTAAGTGAATAATGTAGGTGTTAGAGCCAAGCCAGGATATCAGCAACATTCAGCATTGATTTAGAATGCGTTCAGAAAGTTTAATTCCACACATATGACTGACTTAATTATTTTTCCTCATATATTGTGAAGAGGGAAAGAAACTAATTTCTCCCTGTGGTCACCACATTTTTGAGTTATTAGAGATGATCGTTAAAGGCAACTGATTATGTAAATTTGTTTTCATTAATTGATTATACTGATTACATGGATAGAATAGTGCTTTCTCTTGTTTCTTTTTCTGCTTGGGATTGTGTCTATGTATTAGGCCATGAGGTCGCAATAGAAGCAGTTTATATTTTCAAACATTAAGGGTATAATTCTTACCTAGTTATGAATCGGGTGGTCATCATGATGATTTACAAAGGCATGAGGAGTTTTACAAAGAAGTCATGCACCTTCTTTAGATAATGGAGATGGGTTCCATGGGGCACAGAATTCAAAGGGGACCTGATAAGAAAAGGAGCTAGCAAAATGTGCTTATTAAAACATTTCACAGTTTACATCCTTTCTCTACCGACAATGCTACAAACCAACATTTGAAATATTTTTTCATTGGTTTAATGTGAAAGCTGTATATCACATAAATTGGAAATAACTGCTTTCAGTAGCTCATTTTTCAACCTCACTCTGCTCTAAGATTCAGCAAAGAAAGTTGACAAGGCTTTTGTACATTTTAAGAAAATGATAATCCATTTTCTGACACAAATGTGAGACTAGAGGTACAGAATCCTACCAGTTAAAACACTTGGGACTGAAAGTAATAGAAAGCCTAATAACAATGAATTAAGTAATAAATGGATATTGTATTATGGAAATGAAGAGACTCCTGGAAGAAATTTTAGAACTACTTTGAGCAAAACTTCAGTTTCCTTTCATTCTATCAGCTTTGTTTTACACTGTACCTGCTTTGTCATTAGTGTGGTTTCCCTCATGGTTATAAGATAGTTGTTTAAAGTAGTAGCAATTACATGCTTCTTATATATATCCCCAGGAAGAGAAAAAGTTGTTTCCAACAACCATTGAACAACTATCTTATTTTTTGTTCCTATTGGATGGCCCTGAAACAATTCCCTTGGCCAGAGAAGTACCATGATTGGCTTAGGCCTGGGTCCCCACTCCCATAACCGTGCCAAGGGGGTTGGGAGTAATGTTCAGCTTACACAAGTCAGGACTAACTTTGGAACAGGCTAGGGTCAATCTCACCCAATACACCTGAAAGCTTTATAGTTGGCATGGAAGAGTGGCTGCATTTTTGGATAACAACTGCCAGGTCCACTGGAGTGCATATCTATGTGTGGATGCATATATGTGTATGTGTATGTGTATGTGTATGTGTATGTGGTATTTGTCTTCTGTTGTGAGCTTCACCTGGATTTCCTTCTGGTCTAGCAACCAATGACAAAATCCCCAACAAATGCAAAATGCAATAATAGAGAAAAGACAAAGTCATTACAATGCAAACTCCCAATTGAAAAGAGGCTATTTAAATATAGTGCTCAGTGGCCACTGCCCCATGTCATTCTGTGAATAGTGAGGACTTCTGCCTGACGTGTGTTCTTTGGACAGTCACTGTTTTGTTCTCTGTGTCTTTTATCCCCATCTGAATGGCCATGGGGAAGATGTTCTTCTTAGCTAACTCATTTCCTATAGGGTGAATATAGAGTAGGAGGGGTATGATGAGATTAAAGAGTCACAGGTTATTATCAGGCTGGTGGTTTGTTAACCATATATTTTCCCTTACACATTAGGTTTTTGAATCCGTTTCTTCTTGTTACTGTAGGCAAGTTATCATGGTCAGACACCATAGCTAGTTCAAGTTTATTTCCCAGTGCCCTTCACACTTTGTCATCTGAAACTAGTTTAAATACTCCAGTTCTGTTTTTGATGTTAGTTGACAACTCTTAAGCCCTACCCCTCACCTGTTCCTTCTTCTCCCTCATCTGGGCATCTCAGTTTAACAATCTGAGATTTCAGTTTAATGGCACCCACATGGGGTGGGGATGGGGAATTCCAAAAAGTGAACTTGCAGGGGGAAGGGAAAAGCACTAATAATTTATTCCATTTCCATGACAAGCATGATGTTGCTAGTTATTTCTATCATAAATGTGATGTTCCTTTAGTTTTAGCAGAAATTTAGCTGTTTGCCTTTGGCAGGCTGACTTCATGAGGATTTTAGATATGTAGGTTGGAGGTCTGAAGGGTGCTATTACTGTTCCTAGGAGAGTATATGCCAGAGCGTGCTGGCTTCTTATAAACTTGGTCTTGCTTGATAGAGACTGTCTCTAAAATATTTTATCCAGCCCACATATCCTAAACACCACTGCTTCATCAATGGGAGTCAATTTATAATATCCATGATGGTAATCAACAACTCCCTAATTATTCCTATGAAAATTCATTTATAACCTTCATTTTATTGGTTAGCAAAGTCTCAGGTGTTAACAGAAGATAATGATAGCAGAAGCGCTAACTGTCGTCTACTTTAAGATTTCTAGATTACGGCAACCGACAATCAGTGAAGTGCATGCATTTATATTACATTGCTGGAAAGTATTTTGAGGTAAAATGTAACAACAACAGCCCCAAAATAGATAACTGAATCAAGAAGATGTGATTTATATACACAATGGAATACTATATGGCAATCAAAAAGATAAACTAGTGCCATTCATGGAAACATGGATGGAGCTTGAAGGTATTAGGCTCAGTGAAATAAGTCAGAAGAAAAAAGAAAAATACTGGATGGTCTCACTTATAGGAGGAATTTAGGGGATCAAGGGAAAATATAATAATATCAACAGCAACACAACAAAAATAAACAACTACAGATCAGAGACATTCTGTAGGGAAATGGGAGGAATTGGGATCAAGGCAGAGACGGGAAGAGTACAAGGGACTATGATGATGGTACATGGGTGAATTGGTGGTGGAAATTCTATGGGAACTGGGGCCTCTCTGGTGGTACAATGGGTTAAGCGCAGCACTATGAAGCAAACCACAGCCCCTGCAGCACCAGTTCGATCCCTGCCCCTGGCCAGTGGGGTGATCTGCAGGCACAGCAGACCTTTCCTGTCTCGCCCGCTGCTCCCCTCAGCAGTGTAGTCCAGTCGATCTGCCTGTTCTGCTCCCCACTCTCTCTCTGGTGAATCCTCTCACCCACCACACTTCTGGCTTGTACCCCAGTTCTTGTATACATAAATAAATCTTAAAAAAAAAAAAGAGGAGGATTCTATGGGGACTACACCTAGAAAGGAAAGCAAACATTGTAAGAAAAAAAATAAAATAATTCTTTAAAATGTAACAATAACAAATTAAAAATGACTCCAACAATATTTAACGCCATTGAGGATCAGTGACAGAAAACCCAAACTCAGTGTTGATTTAACTTGAAGGTTCACGTAACTGAACAATCCAGCATAGATAAGGAAGGGCCCAGGAGGGTGCTGGTCTAACACCTCCAGTTTGTTTCCGTCATCTGGCTGGGAGACAATGCTATGACTCTTATTTGGCCAAGCTCCCAGCACTTGTGTGTCTGGTTTCCTGGGTCACAAAACGACCATTCAGCAGCAAGAATCACGTTTCCTCTGTCACGTCCGGGGGATGAAGCAAGCAGCACCACACCATTTCTGGCAAAAGTCCTACGACTGGCACTCAGTTCCAAGCCACTTCTTGTGCCCAGGGGAACACCGCAGGGTGGTACTGAGTATCCTGATTGGATTGGATTTGGGGGATACCCAAACTTATCAGGGGTGTACTACATAATGTGGGAAGAGTGGAGCAAATGTATGGAAGGCACTATTCACTATTCACTATAATGTTCACTACAGTTATTTTCAAGGCATAGGAATACGTAACAACTGCATGATTTTGTCTGTCGGAGTTTTAAAGCCCCAGCTAACACTGTGCATATCTAATAAAGGCTCCGACTCCGTTTGATGTTTGACTGTTGACAACTTTAAGCCCTACCCCTCAGCTGTACCCTCTTACCCCACATCTGGGTATCTTTGTGTTCCCTCTTACCACACAATGGGAAATTCAAGTCACACACACATTGGCCCTGCCCCATGTGGGCATTTTCACACTAACTCCATGCCCTAGCCACCATAAAACTTCTAAAAGCCAGTTCTTCCCACACTGAACACCATGTTAGGCTTATTGGGGAAGCTGGCCCTACTCTTCCTAGAAAGCCAGGTTATGTGAGTAATAAACCTGCTTGTGCCTTTGTGGTGCATGTGTGGCATCATAAGCCTTGAAATCTGAACCAAACTTTGGGTGGGTGTCCATTTCATTTCTGTGGTGAGTGCAATAGCATGTAAACTGCAGCAGTAGAAAGTTGTAGAGCTCCATTATTCTTATCAGTCAGTGCACCATCTTTCTCTGAGTCTCCTGCTTCTGTGACTTGCACCAGATACTTGGAATATATCTTCAGTTCTTTCATCTTTCTTTTTTCAGCCATAAACCTTTTGAATTCTCTTGGCCAATTTCATGGCTACCAACGCTTTCATAATTCTTCATTCTAGTTATTTCGTCAGTCTTCTAATTGACTTCTCTATTTTTCCAGTGTTGACCACCTCTTACATATCTCATAATCCATCTTCCACACTGCTGCTGTAGTAATTCTCTCTTAACCTTGTTAAGTAATCCAGTTGTTTTCCATCCATTGAAATCAGGATGGATTTCAAATACTTCCTAGTTTATAAAATTCTTCATCATCTTATTTCCCTTTGTCCTACCACATTCCACACACCACCACTTAGTTTCCACTATACCTACCTACACACTATACTCACCTACATACCTCATAAGCAAGGAAATACAGGGAAGGTACATGTCCTTTGTCATTAGTACACTTTCGTCTCTCTTCCGCTTGGCCAGTTCCTACTTTTTTTTTCAATACTCACCTGAGCTTCACATTTTATGAGAGGTGCTTCCCATTTAATTACGGTTGAGAGAACTGCTGCTCCTCCACATTTTAAAAATACTTTTGATGTCCATGCTCCTGGTCACACTGATTTGGCATGACTTGCCTAGATCTGTCTCCAAATTTGATGTTTCTTAGGGTCAGTGTCCTATTTCCCACCTTAGAAGTTCACAATCTGAGAATCTTGGGCCTTCAGAAAAATGCACAACAAAAATTATGAACGACACTCTAAAAAGCCATAGGGTCACGTGTTCCAGTAGCTCTGAAGAGGCACTATGGAGAAGTTAGGTCCTGCATAACTCACTGGGGTGCGGGTGGGGGCGGAATGTGAAATAGCACAACCACTGGGAAGAGTCTGGCAATTTCACAGAAGGTTAAATACACATATCCTATGACCCCCAAAATGCATTCTTATGTCAATTCCCAAGAACAATGAAAACACAACATTGACATAGAAACTTGTATATGACTATCCTCGGAGGCATTATTCACAGTAGCCCAAACGTGGAAACAACTCAAACATCCATCAACAGATGATGGATAAACACACGTTGAAAACATAATGTGAAGAGCCAGAGCCAGTCAAGAGACAACCTATTGCATGATTCTGTTCATGTGGAATGTCCAATGTAGACAAATCTGTGTGAACATGAAGAGTATTAGTGTTCCTGAGGACTGAAGTGGGGAAATGGATGTGGTGGGTGGTGGTGGGGGAGGGGTGGGAGAATGGATTTTCTTTTTTGAGTAGTGACAATGTTGTAAAATTAATTGTGGTGTGTGGTGATGGTTAGCATAGCTTATGAAGAAACTGAAAACCATCAAGAAGAGAAATTATATACTTAATAAGGAGGAAAAGAATAATAAGATTATTGTGGGGAGTGGAGAAAGACTTCATGGAGGTGGCAGATTTGGGTTCACTGTAAACAAGCGATGTGAAAAGGAGAGGTTCTCTGAACAAGCAAATCCTTGTGTTGGGCAGACCTGGCTTTGAATCCTGCTCAGCCACTTGGTTAGGGTGCCCTCCCAAAATCTAGCCTCACCTGAAAAGTGAGCATTTTAGTACTTTTACTCTGGAGGATTCTTGTGATGGCAGATTAGCTAATGGAGTTAAAATTTCCAACTCAGTACCTGGCACATAACCGAGCACTCAATCCGTTATTATTTGAAATCTGTCTAATACCGAATATTGGATTAGAGGCAAGAGAGTCCATATATCAATGGAAACTCCCCAAAACGCTCATCTGAAGTTTCCTGCAGAAAGAGATATGAAACACAAATGATATAAAGGTACTTGGTTTAGGAAACATTTATTGAATCCATTTCTTTTATCATTGGACACTGCTAGATTGCTGAGTAGACTGTGGACAAACAGATGAGAAGTAGTGCTTGACTTGGTGGTCTAGCAGACAGGCCAACATGTGTAAATCTGTTTGCTGTGTACACAAGGATGAAGCATAGAATTGGTGATGTGTCATTTTAACACTGAAACAGCTCTCTAACCACTTAAGCCTGCATTTACTGAAGACTGGCGGAGCAGAGGTTGTACTAGCTTTGAGACCATGTTCACTGGAAAGAGGAGACAATCATGTCAAGCAAATCTTAAAAAATGCCTGTTGTACAATTCGAGGCTTATATTCAAAGTTCCTAGGTTACTTGTCTTTCTTTCTCAGTAGGCGACACACTTCTGGAGGCAGAGACCTTAGGTTGGTACAACCTGGCCTGGTTGTACCAGGCTGAGAGTATACTCTCAATAAAAAATTGCTATATAAATATTTTGCAAATCCCGCCCATGTCAGAAATGGAAAACTCTTCAACCAACCGGCTGCTAGCTGACTATTTCTCTTTCAGCTATCGACAGGCTGCAGTGGACAAGACACATCTAGCTAGCAGTGTTTCCTTTCAAATAAAACACTCTCGGTTATGCCGTGCCCTTTTCTTTTTTTTCAGGAGCAGCCATTTGAAGACATGGGCATCAGGACGTGGTTTGGCGGCTGGAAACCAACGGTGTCAGAAATCAAGACAGTTGAGGATGAGTTCCAAAGTGCGTCTGGAGCTGGGATCTCTGTGGGCACACAGCAGTGCTGTGGTGACTGTCGGATGGGGCACATCTGGGATAGGAGAGAGGCGCTGAGACTGGCAAGATGGTGGCCAGAACCTCTGCTTCTGCAGCTCCAGCCCCTGGTCAGGCCCTCGGCGAGGCTGCCATGTGGGGTGGACTGAGGTCGCAGGTGGTGTAGGGCAGGCCAGGCCCTTCCCAGAAACAGTGGCTGGCAGTCCCCGCGGGTGTCCTTGGGATTGGCCTTCGTGGCGTAGCTCCGGTGGACCGCGGGGCGTGGGCCCGGCCACGCGCAGGCAGTTGTCGCGGGGGCGGCTGCGCGCAGGGGTGGGGCGGACCACCCAGGTGGGGCCAGGGCGGAGGCCGCGTGACGCGCGCCGAGTGACAGCGCCGGGAGGCGGGCCCTGGCGGCATCAACTTCCGGGGGCAGAGGTGCGGCGCGGCGGGAGCGCGGGCGCCCCTCACCTGGACGGCGGGGCGGCGGCGCCGGGGGCGCGCGTGCGGGCGCGTGCGTGCGCGTGCAGCGGTGAGCGCGGCGAGCAGGTAAATGGTGCTCGCCTTCCGGGAGGGCCGCGGCTGGGCTGCGCAAGGTGGGCGGTGCACCCCGAGGCGGCTGGGCCAGGCTGGGCCGACCTGCGCGGGGTAGGGGCCCGGGCGGGGAGCGTCGCTTCCGCCGGGATTGGGGCGTGACCCCCTTTCCCCCCCGTCCCCGGGGCCTCCGAGCCGCGCGCCGGCCTCGCCTCCCTGGCCTTGCTGGCTGGAGGGCCCCGCACGTCCCAGCAGCCCGTGCTTCCCGGCGCCTCCGCGCGAGTCCACGTGATGGGGGTGTCACCCAAGTTCTCGCCGAGCCCGCGTGCCCGTTTTCTGCCTTCCCTTCTCCCGGGCAAGCGCGCCGGGGTGCCGGCTCCACGACTCCCCCACTCCCCGGTCACATGTCCTTGTCGTCCCTTTGCGTTCCTGATGTGAATCCAGTTGGCCTGTCGGGATTCAGGCGGGAACCAGGAACTTTGCACAGGGGCGAGGTGTCCTCCTTTCCCATCCTGTGCTCCCTTGTCCCCCAATAAAGTGTCTTCCGGCGGTCCTTGTGGAGTCCTGCGGAGGCAAGCTTTGCGCCGAAGCGTATTTGTGACTTCACTTTGAGGAGTGGCAAAGAGTTGTCCTTAAAGGCAGCGCCGAGCGTGCTTTTGGTAGGACGCTGGTGCGCCTTCTGCGCTCATTTCCTTCCCATAAGAGAGTTGGGGCAGAGCCTGGTTTCTTGGAGCGTGAAGTCCCGGCACAGCTGTCGGTGACTCAGCGGCCCCTTAAGAGTGGACGTTTCCCCTCCCGCTCTGGCTCTCACTGCAGATGCTCAGACCATCCGCCTCTCCAAATGTTTATTTGCGTGGCAATTGGATGATGGCTTTTGGAAATCTTTTGTGCGTTGCGTGGTACAGTGACTGGCGTGGAGTTAACACATCATCCTTCAATATCAGGCAGAGCATTCAGTATCTCCTCAGGTGAGGTGACAGGGACTGACAAGGAACTCACTGTGCACTCTGCTGCGACTCAGTTGTCTGCGGGTCAGCATCCCATTTGCCCTCTGCTATAATTTTGCAGGATGTAAGGGTACCTGCTGGGTCCAGGGAGCAAGTGGCAAGGCAGGAAGTACCTAGGCAGGTGCTGGCTAGCCAGAAAATTGTGCGGTGGAGAATTACCCTGGTTACAAAGTTTGGTATCCTTCAGGCTGACTAGGAGGTGGTTCTGTGGGCTGGGAAATCTTCTTATTAACTGGTTTCCTAGCAACAATATAAGCCAAATGGAATAAACATAAAGAAAACAAAGCGAAGAAAGTTACAACTTACCTCTTAAATTTTATGAAATGGAAAAAAGTATCTTCCTATTGAAGTGATCAGTTTACAGCTTCTTAGGAACTTTTTGTTCATCCTCTTAATAGGAGACAAAAAGAAAATGCGGAAAATCATCTGAGGGATAGCACCTTTTTTTGGGATTAGTTTCAAAAAAAAAAGGGGGGGTGTGTTGCCAGTTAGCTGGTCTTGAGCTTCAGTGAATAAATCGGAATTTGTTTAGTTGGAGGGTTTTATCTTGTGCATCTAGTTGTAGATGTGAGATGTGCAACATCTATACCATTGTTATAAATAAAGGGTACTTGAATGTCTGTAATTCTTTCTCTTGATAGCAGAAGTTGGGGTGGGAACACACTGGGGTCTGTGAGACCCTTTTCCATTTAGTAATTGTTGAGGTAACTTAACAAAGGAGCTCGTAAACTCATAATCACGGTGCTCCCCTATCAGTTTATTCCTTGTGACTTGTGGTCTATCTTGGAAACGCATCACATTTTATTAGTTTCTAGTGAAACAATGAATTTAAAAAAGGCAACTTTTAAAATTCATTCTATGTATCAATGTCTGCTTCTTATTCACTAATGAGAAATCAGTTTTTTTAGATTTGCATTATTTTTAGGGATTTTTCATCTTCCCACTGTCCCATCTCCCCTCCTACCATAAGCTAGTCAGCCAGACTTAGTTCATTTAATATCATGTATATATTTCAAAAGGTTGTTTGCTGTTTCTTTGAAAGCTTAACTTTATTGAGGTTACAATTTATAACTAAAAAATCTTTTTTTTGGTAGCTCATTCTCTAAATTCTGGCAAATGCATATAAGTATATAACTACCACAGCTATCTAGACAAAGACATAATCTGTTCTCCCCGAAAGCTTTCTCCCCTTATCTACTGGTCTTGGCAACGCTGAACTAGTCTCTGCCCAATATTTTTTTTTCTGGAGTGTCATATAAATGCAATCATCTAGTATTTAGAATTTGTGAGAAATGAGAATTCTCATTTCTTTAATTTTAACATTTTTGTGATTTGTGTTGATGCACATATCAGTGTTTTGTGCTTTTTTTAGTACTGTTTCATTGAATATATCATAATTTGTTCACCAGTTGATGGACATTTAGGTTTTCAGGTTTCAGCATTTAAGAATGAAGCTGCTATAAACAGTTCTTTGTGCGTTCAAGTACAACTCTCTGTATAGACATGCTTTCATTTATTCATTATTTAGAAGTGGGATCCTTAGGTCAGGTGGCAGATGTTTGTTTAACTTTCTAAAAAATGACCAAACTTTTCCCAAGGTAGCTCTACCTTTCATTTGTGTTCTTCTAGCAATGTTTGATGGTTCCAGTTGCTCCACACCATAGTCAACTTTTGTTACTTTGAATTTAGCTACTTTATTAGATATTCAGTGGTATTTCATGGGAGTTTTAATTTGAATTTTCTCATTGACTTCTATGTTGAACAGTTTTTCATGTGACATTATTTGCTATCTGTGTATCTTTGGTGAGGTGTTGAAGTGTTTTGCATTTTTTTTATTGGATTATTTTGTTAATTGAGTTGTGAGAGTTTTACAGTCTGGATATAAATCATTTTTTATGTATATGTTTATGAATCTTCCCTTACAGTCTGTTTTGCTCTTTTTCTTAACAATGTCTTTGAAAGTGCAAAAGTTTTAAATTTTGATGGTCAACTTGTCAGTTTTTTTCTTTTATGATTTGTGCTTTTGTGTCCTACTGGGAAATTTTGTCTAACCCAAAGATGCAATGGTTTTGTTTTCTTGTAGAACATTTACACATAGGTCTGTGCTTTATTTCGGTCAGTTATTTTATTTTTTTAATAAAATAATTTTTAATAAAATCTGGTACAAGACTTGGGTCAAAGTTCTCAGTCCCTCCTTACTCCCCTCCCTCTGTGTATGGATGCCCATGTCCAGCACTATTTATTGAAAAGATTTTCCTGGCACCTTTGTCAAAAATCAGTTGACTGTGTATATGTGGCTCTATTTTTGGACTTTCCATTGTATTCCTTCTTACTGTGTGACTCTTCTATGGCCAAACCACATTATCTTATGACTATATCTTTACAATATGTCTTGAAGCACGGAAGTCTGATTTTTCTAACTTAGGTTTTTTTTTTTTTTTTTAAAGATTTTATTTATTTATATAAGGGCGGGGGTATAGGCCACAGGCACGGGGTTATGTGTGTGTGAGAGGAGTCGCCAGAGACAGAGTGGAGAACAGAACAGGCAGAACAGGCAGATTGACTGAAATACACTGCTGAGGGGAGCAGCGGGTGAGGCAGGAGAGGTCTGCTGTGCTATGTGGGTCTTCTCCCTAGCCAGGGATTGAACTTGTGTCCTGCAGTGGCTGCGGAAGCCCCACAGTGTGGCTCTCAACCCCTTGCACCACCAGGGAGGCCCTTCCAACTTTGGGGCCTCCCTGGTGGCACAAGGGGTTAAGTCTCAGCAATAACAAGCTATAGGCAGCACAAGTTTGATCCCCCACCAGGGAGCTGGCCCACATGGCTCAACAGACCTCTCCTGTCTCAGCTGCTGCTCCCCTCAGCAGTGTGTTTCAGTCAGTCTGCCTGTTCTGCTCACTACTCTGTCTCTGGTGAATCCTCTCAGCCCCTCCCTCCACCCCGCCATCTCTGGCCTACACACTATCTCTTGTATGCATGAATAAATAAAAAAATACTTTAAAAAATGTTTCAGTTATTCTAGCTCCTTTTTGTCCGCCAATGTAAATTCTTAGAATCACCTGCTCTACTTCTATATAAAAATATTATGGGATTTGATTGGTGATGTTATAAAGAAGATAAAATATCACTTAACATTGTTTTCTAGTCCACTAATGAAGTATTATTTAGGTGTTCAAATTTCCTCATTAATTTTATGAAGCTTTCAACATAAAAATCCGGCATATATTTTGTTATATTTTTGTCTAAGTGTCATTTACTATTGTACGTGGTGATCTGTTAAGAATTTTTAAGTTTTTATGACATATAAATTCATATTTTGTACTGACCTTGAATTCTTGATTCTATTAAATTCATCTTTTCTAATAGCTTTTGTAGATTTATTGAGCGTTTCTACATAGGTAATTTCCTGTCTGCCAGTAGAGTCAGTTCTGTCTCCTAGTTGGCCATCCATTTACCTCATACTCTCTTGTCTCCTTTCACTGGGATGATTTCCAGTTTCATGTCGGGCAGGGTAGGTTTGAGCTTACATCCTTGCCACATTCCTCCTTGTAGCAAGGAAGTCCTGTAGTCTTTTACTATGAAGTAGTTAGCTGTAGGTTTTTTGTGTGTAAGTAACTCAGACTGAGAAGACTTTCTGTAGCTTTTAGTTTTCTGAGGGCTTCTTCAAGTTTATAAATGACTATTGTATTGATTTTTTTTGATCATAGACATTTTACCTATTAGTAGAAGATCAGGAAATAAAGAATCTGATAAATAAGAAAGTTAACTCATTTTCATTATGAGATAACTCCTGTAACATTTGTTGGCTTTTCTTTCAGTTTTTTTCTGTTTGGCCAGCCTTTCTGACAAGAGACTGTGAATCCTCTACCAAAAGTAGGCCTGGTAATGAGAGGCCAGCCAAGTGGCCCTTTGTGCTGCATCCAACTAGTGGTAAAAGATGGTCTTCGTGATCATTTCGAGATGCTTTACTTTTATGCTACCGGAATTGAGAGCTTCTGCAGTTGTAGGAGAGACAGTGCTGCCGTGTGATGCAGGGTGTTTTTATCTATGATTATGCTTCACTGATAGATGGGTTTACTTGACTATTACTAAAACTGCTTGGACATCAATAAAAGATCATGATTAAAGGTGAGATCAAGTATCATTATTTTAATTATGAATTTAATGATGACATCATAACGTGAAGTTAAATCATTTATTCAGAGTTTGCCCAAATTGGGCATGAAAAATTAAAAATAAGCCTATGAGTGCTGAATGGCATCCAGTGGGCCACCTGCAATCAGACAAGTTAAAGTGGATATTTGTTTTCTATTCTGCTGAGTAGGAAAAGTAATTTTTTTTTAAATAATTGGTGATATTTTCCATAAATTATTTAGATAGTTTCTTCCCCTTTCTAAATAAAGAAGAAAAATATTTTAGAAAATTATTGATTTCTTTTGAGGACTAATTTCTGCTTGAGTGGCATTTTCATTTGTCACTTGCTCATTTAGAATGTGTGATTTTTTTTCAGTTGACATGTTAAGAATACTTGTGTAGTTGCAAAAGCCTTTTGTAGGAGACTTTCTCTTCATCAGTATGCTGTGCTGATTTTCTGTATTTCCAAATTGTGTGCTTTTGATCTTGTTATCAATAGAAGAAAGGAATGGCACAAGGTTATTATTTGCAGTGTTACAGGGATAAATATGAAAGGTGACACCCCCGCCCCCCTTTTATTGATGTGAAATAGTCTGACTACTCAGTCTTGCAGATTGTGAAGTGTTGTTTTGTTGTATGATTCCTACAAAATTCTTAGGAGCAGGAAATCTTATGAGCAAGTAAATTAACATACATATAATTTTTTGGACTTCTTTTTTTTTTTCTTTAGCAAAATTAATTCAGCATGTAGTTCATGGTGGTGAACTCATGAGGCTGGACCAGATTCTTTAGTCAAACGCGCTCGTCCCCTGTTTTACAAAGCTTTCTAGAGTGTACCTCTTGATATAGTTTGTATATGTGAGTGCAGGTGTTCACCTGTGCATGTGCACACTTGTGTGTATGTGCACACTTGTGTGTATGTAGCTACTGTGGGGAACTTTGGGTCATATGTTCTTTCAAAGATTTCAGTTTTCAAATATTCCAAATTCCTGTCTCTGTCTTCTCTGGGCCTTCCAAGTGCTTCATTGTTTTCTGTAGCTCTCTGAAGCGCTGGTTATTTTTCTTCAGTTCCTCAGATTAATATCAATTGAGGAAGTCCAGAAATCGGTAGGTCAGTTTGTATGTGTCTTTCCTCACCTCTCACTGATTTGAAACCCCATATTGGACATATGGAAAATGAAAAAGAGACATTTAGAGGGGCCAGGAGCAATCAAAGGAAAATCTAGAATCATAAGACAAAAACTTTGACAACAGTTACAGAACTCGTGGGTTAAAAAGGAGGGCTTTTGATGGCCTGAGAGAGTAAAGAGTGGTTGAGAAACTACAGACTTCTTTCAGGGTGAATGAGCATTCAGTGGGAGTGATAGATTAGTAAGCACAGAAGGGTAAAAAATTTTAGTAAGAAAGTGAAATTTCAGAGGTTAAGACCCTGGAATTTAAGCACATATTGTAAATATTCCAGTGAGTACCTGTGTTGATCATACAGTGTATGGAAATATGGGTCGTGGTGTATACTAGTGGCTGTAGTTATAGCTGCTACTTTTAGGTATCTGGAATGTACCAGGCACTGCACTGGACACTTTTCAAAAGTTTTAAAAAAATGTGCTATCAAGATAGCAGGCATGAACTGCCCCTTCAGTTGTGTCTTTGATTTGTGTTTGTCCTAATGATGGCATGAAGCATTGTTTTATATGTTTTTGATTATTTTTATGTCTTGAAGAAATGCCTATTACAGTTTTTTGTTCAGTTTTAAATTGGGGTGTTTGTCTTTTTGTTGTTGATCTCTAAGTTTATATAAACTCTGGATACAGACTCTTATTAGTGATTTGCTAATACTTTCTCATATTCTTTATATTGTTTTTTGCCCTTCTTGATAATGGTCCATTGTGCACAAAAATTTTTAACTTTGATTTCAGTTTATTATCTTTTGTTGTCTGTCTATTGGGTGTCATATTTAAGAAGTCACTGATACATCCAGGTCAAAAAGATCGCCCTTGTGTTTTCTTCTAGAAATTTTATAGTTTTAGTTTCTTATATTAGGCCTTTCATCCACTTTGACTTGTTTTGTTTATTGTGTGAGGTATGGTCTTTATGAAAACTATTAGTTAAATATTGCAGATATTTGGATAATAATTCGCTATATTTTAGTACCCATCTATGTAGTGCTTATGTATTCCAGGTACTGTTCTAAGAATGAATATTAACTCATTTAATTAACATCAGTGGACTTACCAGTCTTTTAAAAATAATCTTAACATTCGTCTTTGCGTCATATTTTTTTAGGAATATCACTTTTGGTAGAATTTAAACTTTTGAACTCATCCTCCTCTTCTCCAGAGAGTAGCACTATTCTGAAGTGTAAGTTGTCATTTTCTTACACGCCTTTTAAACATTACTGTGGGTTTGTAGCCTCTTATCTTACTGCTAAAACTTCATGATAATGGTGTCATGTTTTATTGCTGCTTCACTTTGTTCATTCAGTTGCATATAATCATGGAATTAGCCATGTTGATACATAAACATTAGTTTGTTGATATTCAATGTTTTCTTATTTTGTGTGATTCATAGTCATTGCTAATTAGTTTTCTCTCTTAACCTTTAAGTTATTTCTACTTTTTTTTTTTAAATTTTAAATAATGTGACATTGCATTTTCTTCTCTCTGATGCACATGAAGAAATTTTTTGGACCTACCATAGAATTTGCTGGCTCTTAGGGTATGGAAGTCTTTAAATTACTTTTTTCTAAAGTCCTGTCTAATTTTACTCTCCCCTACTAGTATCTGAGGGTGTGGTTCTTTGACCTTGTCAGTTCTTGGTATAAATACTTGCTAATCTGATACAAATCTCACTATTACTAACATGTTTCTGTCCCTGATTAGTAGTGGGATTGAACGTTTCCCCATGTTGCATTGCTTACATGAATAATTCTGTGAATTGTCTACATATTTGTAATTTTATTTTTTTTATTAATTATATTTGACATCATTTGTATTCCCCAGGGAGTACCCACCACCATTCCACCCGTGCACCATCACCTCAGTCCCTTGTGCACTTTCTGCCCTCATCCCCGTTTTTGCCCTCCCCTCTTTCCCCTCTCCGCATTGTCTCTTTGGTTTATCTTGGCTTTTTGGTCTTGTTGAGTTTTTGTTTGCTTTTGGTTATAATTGCCCAATCCCTTGAGCTTTGTTTTTTTTTTTTTAATTTTTAAAAAATTTTTATTTATTTTTTTATTAATATAAATTTTTTAAAAAAATTTACATATACTTGCCATCAATTGTAATCCCCATGTATTCCCCATCACCATCTCACCAGTGCACCATCACCTCAGTCCCTCGTGCTCCCATCTTCCCTCAACCCTCCCCCTCCCCTCCCAACCAAGTGTCCCCAGTCTGTCCTTGTCTCTGAGCTTTGGGTTTTAAAGAGAGTGGTAGTAAACATGGATGTTCACTACTCCATCTTGCGCTGGAAGTGCCTCTTACTTATCTTTAGGTTTATACTCAAGGCTTGAATCTGTGGAGACCCTTTCTTGACTTTCCGTGGAAGTTTAGATTCCTGCGCCACTCCCTCTTGATCTCTGTAACATCTATGTGGTTGCATGTATTTTTATAGCTTTTCTTTTTCATTGCCAGACTGTAAATTCAAGGAGGGCATATAATTTGTGACTATATCCATTGCACCTAGCAGGTGTTGTTAATATCATACTTGTTAGTAATCTTTAGTGAATTAATGATTAAATTGGGAAATGGATTATTTGTAAGGTGAACTGTTATATTTCATATAAGAAGCCATAGCATTTGAGGAAATAAAAGCCTATGAACAAAGGAACATTTAAACTTTTTTGTAGTTTACATTGTATATAGGTATTTTCTTCTCTAATCTAAGACAGTGGTTTTATTGATCATTGTGTTTTCCAGTGACACATAGTTTGTTTTCATTAAATAAAAAATAGCAATTACATTAAAAAATGGTTGGATGAGAGAAAATCAGATCTTAGACTTGTGAAATTTTAGAATCTAATATCTAGTCATTGTAGCCTCTTTTTCTTGGTATCAGTTATTATATCTCCTCTTTCATTTGTATTATATTTGCTGAGTCTAGCTAGAGGTTTGTTGATTTGATCTTTTAAAAGAATAACCTCTTAGCTAAAAAGGCAATTCTCCAAAGAGGACATGCACATGGCCAACAGGCATATGAAAAAATGCTCAACTTCTCTTGTCATCAGAGAAATGCAAAGCAAAACCACTATGAGATACCACCTCACCCCAGTGACAATGGCACATATCAAAAAAAGTAGCAACAACAAATGTTGGCGGGGATGTGGAGAAAAAGGAACTCTCTTACACTGCTGGTGGGAATGCAAGATGGTCCA
>JAGFMF010011752.1:35642044-35654983 GCA_019455555.1 Galemys pyrenaicus | reverse complement strand
TGATGGTGCACTGGTGAGATGGTGATGGGGAATACATGGGGATTACAATTGATGGCAAGTATATGTAAATTTTAAAATATTTTAATAAAAAAAAAAGAATAACCTCTTAGTTTCACTGATATTTTCTATTGTCATTTTTGTCTCTTTTATTTTGGCTTGGATATTTGTTACTCCATTCTTCTTACCAGCTTTGGGTTTTTTTTTCCCTTGTTCCTTAAAGTAGAAACTTCTATTGTTTATTTGGTGTTTCTTATTTATTGAAACAATTATTGCTATGTATTGCTCTCTTGCTGTATCCCATAATTTTTGATATGTTGTACTTCATTTGTTTCAAGGTTTGATTTCTTCATAGACCCACAGATTGTTTAGTAATATGCTGTTTAATCTCCACCTATTTGTTAATTTTCTACAGATTGGAAAATATGCTTGAGTCTATAACTTACTAAGTTTCAGTCCATAAATTTATTAAGACTTGTTGTCTAATGCATGATATATTCTGTAGACTGTCTTGTGTACATTTGAGAAGATTGTAGGTTAGTTGCTTTTAGATGGAATACTCTTTATATATCTGTTAAGACAAACTGGTGCTGAGAACTGAGATATGTTGAGAAGCAAAATTTATTTCAATAGAAATCTTTGTTGAGCCTTGACTATATTTCAGGTATGTACTAAACATTGTAGAATATAGGAATAAATGCTACTCTGGGTCTTCAAAGACCTTATAGTCAGGAAATGAGAGTAATATAAACACACAGTATAGTGAAGTTACTGTTTGGGAGGGAATGAAGTCCTAAAAGTTGGATTAAAGGTGTATGGGAAGAACCTAATGAATCTTGGGACATTAAGCCCCTGATTTTTTGAGTATTTTTTGCCAATCAGGGGAGAGGAAAGTAGTTTTTGCCCTTAACTGCCTTACCAGTCTAGTGGGAATGGCCTTGCTACACCTGTCTGAGGGAATTAACACTGACTGTTCCCAGAAACTATAATGGTCTTCCCTGAGGTAGTTGTCATGGAGGTCAATGCTGATCCACTAAGCCTTGCCCTGACCACCTCTCTTTACTTCTAGATCTATAAATAGACTCAAATCGTAGAAGTCCCTGAAGGTGAAGGTAAAGTATGACCCATGGGGGAATGTGTTACACTCTGTAAGAACTGCTTGACTTTTCTAATCCCTACAAATCTGGGGAACACGTGTGGGAATGGATGCTGAGGGTACAGGGTAATAGTGTAAGGAAAATACTGTTAGAGCAGGCAGAATTTATTGGTAGGTGCTCACAAAGCAGAGATTCTGCGTTTAATATTGCAGTTTGGTCTGACTGGTTGGTTTTCTTTTGATCGGCTGAAATATTGGACAAAAGATTACCTAGGGTGAGCAAATTGAAGTGGGGAACTGCTTTCACTTTAATATAGAGGAAAGGCTTGGGGAAGTTGGAATGTTACTGTGCATTTGTTGTCTGAATTCTGTCTGCACGCATTTGGAGGGCCAGAAGGCATACTACTTATCAGTATTATGCGGTCTTAATTCCAAAGGGAGGAAAGCACTTCCACCAGGTGACAATACAGCAATTCTTTTGAGCTGGACGTTAAGACTGCTGCCCCTATGACTATCCTGTACCCATGCTGGACTCCTCCTGCCTGTGAACCAGTAGACAAAGAAGGGTTACTGTGCTCACTGGGGTGATTGGTCCTGAACATGAAGGGAAGTTGGACTGTTCCTCTGCCACAGAGTTAAGTATGAGTATGTCTGAAGTACAGGAGATTCCTTAGAGCTTCTCTTTTCTATTAGGTAAAAGACCCCTTAGGTCTTCTCTTGCTATTAGCAGGCCCCATGATCCTTGGAAAACCCCGGCAGCCCAATCCAGGGAGGACTGCTGATGGTTCAGACCCTTTGGAATGAAGGTTTGGGATCCTTATAGGTCAAGAACCAGGACCCCTGAGGTGCTTGTTGAGCGCAACAGGAATATAGACTAGGAAGGGGAAAGAAGGTCATTATAACTACCAGGGACAATCATATGACCAGTTCTAGAAACAAGGACTGTAATTGTCATGAGTATTCCGGCTTGTTTTGTTATGAATACATTTTTGTATTCTAATGTGCCGTATATATTGCATATATATGCAATATATTGCCATATGTGAAAATATTTATTAAAGCATCTTTTTTTTCCCTTATTCCCTCATCATGTAATGTAAGATGTAGTGAGTATATATAATAGTCTTCAAGTATTGCTAATCTATGTCAAAGTATTTAAATTGCAGGGCAACAAGGAGAGTAAACATCAGTTAGGGGTTTTATCTGTACTTCTGGGGAAGGAGTTAGTATATTTCTTGTTGTACACATGATGTTTATACCACATTAGGTAGAATTAGGACCTTGTTACTGTCCTCACTTGGAGATTAATGAGTTGCTTATGAGTGTCAAGTTGATGAGGATTCCATGTCCATGGTTGGTTTTATGTAACTTGACTAGTCCAAAGGATGCCCAGATATTTGATCAAATTTTAATTTGGTTGTGTCTGTGAAGATGTTTCCCAGTAAGAGTAATGTTTGACTTAGTAGGTTGAGTAGAGCACATTGTTCTCTCTAATGTGAGTGGTCCTCAGCTCATCAGTGGAATATCTGAATAGAGAGGAAAGACAAACTGAGTTAGAGAGATCTGTCTCTTCCTGATTGCTTGAGCTGGAATGTTGGTCTTCTGTACCATATATGGAACTTATACCTCCTAGATGTTAGGCCTTTGTGTACAGACTGGAAGTATGTATGTCAGTGATATGCCTGGGTTCCCAACTTGCCAACTGCAGGTCTTGGGACTTTTCTATCATCTCATGAGCTAATTTCTTATAATCTTATGTCATATGTATTGACAATTATATGGAGGACAGTACACATAAAAGTGAAAAATTAATTGCCCCTTTCCTTTCCCAGTATAACCAAAACGTTGCCTTTGGCATGGTGGAATGTCCAACATGGAGTTAATAAAATTTTTCCTGAACGTGTGGTCATCTTACCACTGCATCTGTTAAGAAGAGAGTTCTTTGTCACTTTAATTAAAATTTGCCTTCATTCCTTAGAAAGCCAACTTGACTAAAGGCACATGACTATATGTAGTATATAAAAGGGAATGAAATGTAATATATAAAAAGGAATGAAAAAAGTAGTACCGTGCTTAAGATGCTAAGTTCTAATATACAGAAAACTTACAGTACAATTCTTAGAAATCAAGGCTAAGGCCTTGGAATTAGATTTGCTATAGACACATTTGAACAGTGTACCTATACTACTAAGTATTTTGATCCTTAAAAATAGTCTGTAATGATTACTACTAACTATATTACCTGTATTTCATTATTGATAATACCTATGATGGAAGCAGAATATTTAGAGATAAGCAAAATTAAACTCTGAACACTGAATTGTTTTCAACCTTTAGGATTAACTGTTCACTCACTGAGTTATACTCCCTATATCCCCTCCTTTTGATCAACCGTTAACTGGCTCCAACCACATTCCTGGAAACTTAGAATTGATTGCGTTACATCCTTAATAGAACACCCTGCTTGGGAAGTCAATCACTGTCTCCTTTGCCTAGACTACCTGCCTCTTGTAGAAACTGGAGGTGTAGAGAGGAATGATTAAGGAGTCCTTAATCCGGCTATGGAAGATCTGTAGGAGGTGGGGATATGGAGAATTGTCATTACCAGTCCTTACAGATTAACCCAAGCAAACATTATAAGTGATAGATTCCACAGCAAAATTTCACAAAGGAATGAATCCTCCCAAAGAACGCTTTAAGGAAAACCCTTGCTCTGGTAAAACACAGGTCTTGTCCTAAGCTGGCCACCTGCATCTGTGCAGGCATCTCTTGTTCTTAATACACTGGCTCTTTCAAACTGCAGCCTTAGTGTCTGCGCATGTATCTTTTTCCTTAATAAACTCACTGTGTGCCACAAGACAGGAACCTTTGAAATCTTTCTCAGTGGGAGCCCAAGAACCCCCTTCACTGAATCCTCATACTTATATTACCAGTATACCTATATAATGAGTATATTGACATTTAATAACAGGCTGTAATGATTACTGGCAGATATCTGCTTTTGGCTTAGTTGTATTTAGCAAAATTGTGGTACTATTAAACAATTGTTTTTGCATTTTTGTTTTTACTACAGTCTCATTTTAGACAAGAGGAAATAGCCATTATGCTCATATTGTCCATGTTGAAAGTTAAGACCTTTAATCAGATGTTCTAGAGAAAGATTTAATGAATAGAATAAAGTAGAATCATCCTATGCTGAATAAAGTACTGCTTAAAGAAAAAAGGGAGAGAGAAACCCTTGAATAATAGTTCTCAATACTTTGATTTTTAAAAGTAAAGTCAGCTTAAGGAGTGGAGTAATCATGAAGACTATAGGATTTCCTCTTTTATAAAACGTTTTTAGGGGAAAAGAATGATTGTTTGGATACTTTCAGCATTTAAAGCTGGTTAATTACCACACATTCTTTCCATTGTGATTGTGTAGCAATGCTGAGGTCTGGAATCATGGAAATCATTTCAGAGTTTTTTTTTTCATCATCAACTCTCAGTAGACTTATTTCTCTGTGAATGCTGGATCATATAGCAAACTTCTGTTGGTTCTCAGGCTTAGGAAAACAGTGATTTTCTAAACAGAGCAAGTCTACATTTCTCCTGCAATTTAACATGGTGTTAATAATTAAAATAAAATGTGTATTGTGTCTCAATAATGTCATACAGCTCAGTTACTCTAATCAAGAAAGACATGCAAATAGAATGTTACTTTTATTTCAAGAGATTATTTGTGCTATCCTTTCAGAATATTATGATGCTAATAACCCTAAGCATCAGGGAATCTGGCAGAATGATGATAATGGAACCAGCACTTGGAAAAATGCACTTTGCGTCACATCATAGCCACTTGTAGGCATGCACCTTTCTCTTTTGAGCTGGGCCATATGACCGGATCACATTTGTATATATTACCAGGGCATAAGCAGAAATGAGCTAGCTGGTTGGTAGTACCATACTGATAGCCAAAATGCTAACAGGGAATAGGGCACATGATTGAATGTGTGTGTGTATAAACATCTGTACATGGCTACATGTAAATTGACTGGGAATGGTCCTAGTGGAGTAGCAGTTTGCATATAAACCAGGTTTGAGTGTATATATTTGAATTGTATGTAGCTCTTGGAGACGTTTGAAGAAATTTTCTGAAATAGCATTTTTGAAATCAGTGAGTCCATAAAAACAATGTATTTATTATTAATGACTTACTGTTCTTTGCAGAAAATGAATGGCAAACTTTTCAGAAGTGTCTGGAAAGTTTGGAATGTCTGGAAGAGACAGATAATGAGACTGGAAAGTTAGTTTTGAGCCAAATACTTAAGGGACTTAGGATCTATAGGGTTAGATTCCCAAAGAAATGAAAGCTTGGTCATGAGGAAATCAACCCTGGGTAGGCTGGGGTAATGGCCATACTTGGCCATAAGTTGGGGAAAAAAAAATCAAAACTATATATAATAATTCTGTTATGTAATAATCTAATAAGATTTTGGGGGATATAGGGTATGATATAGAACTGTAAAAGAAGACAGAAACTTTTACTAAACAGAAGGATGTAATTTGAATGTGCCTGATATTGTCCCCAGTCTCATGTAGCCTTTCTGGGAAAGAGAATATTGGAATATTCTACTAATATTGGAATAGTAGCATTTTAACTTTTTAAAGGGAAACCTTAGATCACTTATGAGGTTTTTTTTTTTTTTTTGTGTGGATTGCCTGTGAGAGTTTTTGTTTTCTAAAAAGCATATGCTATTTTTGAATTTCGGAAGCACTGTTATACTCATATTCCCAAATTTTGGTATGTTGTATTTTCAGTTACATTCACTTCAAAAATACGTTCAGTTTCTCTTGTGACTTATAATGAGTTATTTAACTGTCAGATATTTGGGGGTTTTCCATGATTTTTTTCATTGATTTCTAATGTTGTTTTATGATAGAGGATGTACTTGTATCAACTTATCTTTAAAAATAATATTTGTTTTATGCATGTATCTTTAAATTTTATTTTTTTAAAGATTTATTTTTATTTATGAATACAAGAACTGAGGTGTAGACTCACCTCAGACTGGAGTAAGACTGGAGTGCTTACTCTGTGTAGTCCTCTCCTCTCAAGGTCTTGCCCTTGCCAGTTCTAACTGTCTTGTAAAGAAGTGTGGAATGGGCACAGTGTGTTGAGAGGACTCTCCAGAGACAGAATGGGGAACAGAACAGGTGGATCTACTGAAATACACAGCTGTGTGGAGCAGCAGGGAACACAGGAGAGGTCTGCTGTACCATATATGGGTTATAATGTTAGTAAATATTTTTTTTAATATGTGGGTTATATATGTTAGCAAGTAGGTTTTTATATTAGACAATCTTTTCTATTTAGTTGTTTATGGCATCTGTATTTAATTATCAATATGGCTGAGTTTAAATATATCATTGTTGCTCAGTTTCCCCTTCCCTGTTTCATCCTTTTCCTTCATCTTCCTAACTTATGTTGGATTAAAACAATTTTTAAAATGATTTCATTTTATGTCCAATATTGGCTTCTTGGGTGTATATTTTTGCTAGTTAATTGACTGCTCTAGATTCCATAATATAAATCTTTACTTAAACTCTGATTTCAAATAATAAAATATTATTTCATGTACAGTGTAAGAACTTTGCTACGGTATACTTTCTCTCTTGTCATTTGTGATATCTTTTAGTTTACTGTTACATCCTCCATAAGCCAACAATGTGTGTTTACTACTTTTGATTTATGTAGTTAGTTGCCTTTCAAACTTTTCTATTTATCTACATTTTTACTGCTCCTAATTTCTGATCTAAATTTCACTCAGGTTTCATTTTTCTTCTCTCTGAAGAACTTCCTCTAGTGCAGGTCTGCTGGCAAAAACGTCTTTTAGCTTTTGTTTGTGTGAAAAATAAAATCTTTATTTCCCCTTCAATTTTTTTTTTTAAAGATTTATTTATTTATGCATACAAGCACTGGGGTACAGGCCAAAGGTGTGGGGGGTGAGAGGATTCACAGAGACAGAGCGGGGAGCAGAACAGGCAGATCAACGGAAGTACACTGCTGAGGGGAGCAGCGGCACAGCAGGAGAGGTCTGCTGCGCCATGTGGGTCCCCTCCCTGGCCGGCAGCAGGGATCGAACTCGTGCTGCAGTGGCTGCGGTTTGCTTCATAGGTTGTTGCTCAACCCACTGCGCCACCAGGGAGGCCCCCCCTTCAATTTTTAAAGATTTTTTTTTTTTCTGGTCAAAGAAACTCTATGCTGCCATATTTTTTCTTCCTGTCAGTACTTTAAAGATACTTCTTACATGATTACTGACAAGATAGCTTTTATTCTTATTTATTTCATATGCGATAGTTCCTTTATTCTTCTTATTTTAAAATTTTCTCTTATTTCTGTTATGTGATATGTATTGGCATGAGTTCTTCATGTTTTTTCTGCATCACTGCTTAGCTTTTAGGGTATCTCAGTTTATAGTTTTCATGAAATTTAGAATATTTTTAACTGTATTTATTAAAAAATTTTGTTCCACATCCATCCTTTCTTTTATGAGCTTACAATTATACATGTTTTGACTACTTTATGTTACCTCATATTTTTTCTAAGTATTTTTTCTTTCTGTGCTTCTTTTTGAATAATTGGTATGGTGACATATTTTTAACCTCATAATCCTGTGTTTCTGCAGTATTTTACCTGCTATTATTGTAATCCTATTCACTTTTTGTTTCAGGAGTTCACCTCTCTGGATTCCATTTGAGTTTTTCATGTCTTCCATATTTCTTCTCATCAAGGTCATTTTTTCTTCTAAAACATATGAAATATGTCTATAATAGCTGTTTTCATGTCTGTGTCTGCTAATTCCATCATCTCTTCCATTTCTACATCTTCTGGTTATGGGTCATATTTTCCTGATTTTTTTTTTTAAAGTCTGTTGATTCTTGATTGGTTTAAGACATTCTGATTTTTGTTGATTGCTGAATTTTGTTGCATTATTTCAAAGAGAGTCCTGTTTTATTCTCTCATTTATGTTGCTCGGAATCGCTTGGTTTGTTTTGAGGTATATATTAAGTATTTGTTGTGTTTCTAGAATAACCTGTTGTTTAGGTCTAACTCAGTCCTCCTGATATTTCATTGGAATTGAGAGGCTCACCCTCTCTGTGTGGCGGACACCCAGGAACAGACTTGTCAGCTGTGTACACTCCAAGTGTTGTTGTGCCGGTTACTTTTGTTTTTCCTCTCCTGGTCTTGTGTGACTGTCTTTCGTATATATGGGCGAGTATTCGGCCCACTTGAGCAGGACTTTATGTCTCTGGAGTGCTTACTCTGTGTAGTCCTCTCCTCTCAAGGTCTTGCCCTTGCCAGTTCTAACTGTCTTGTAAACTTCTAGCTCGGTCCTCTCCCCTCAGTGAGAGGGAGTTTTGCTCGGAGGTTACCTACTGTGCACTCTGGCTTGGTGGCTGAATCCAGAGTAAAGGCTGGGCAGTTACATTACAGTGCTGTCCTTGTGTTTACTTTCTCTCAGGAATTCTGATTCTATGCTGCCTGTTGTGCAATATCTGAAAAACCATAGTTTCACATAGTATGTTCAGATTTGTAGTTGTTTTAGTTGGGAGGTTAAATCTGGTCCCTGTGTCTCCATTTTGATTGGAAGTAGAATACTCTCAGTATACAGTAGCTTAAACATTCCCCTTAAACTGTGAAGTAATCACAATACAGAAGGTAATAGATATCGAAAGAGCAGCTTGTAGTGAAGATGACTGCGAGTATACTAGTGGTGATATGTAGGAAATTTTAGCATTTCATTTATTCCTTTTATCTTTTTATACTTTATGCATTAATATATTCATATTTATGCATGCATATTCATCTTTATGCACATAATGTATATATAAATCTGCCTGCTTTATAAAGCATCTACCATATAAAAAGTAAAGTTTCTACTTTTAAGCTGTTATATTTGGACAAAACTTAACATTCCCCGAATATGCAACATATTGTTAATAGTTTCTTGTATCCTGCACATGCCACTTCTTACTCTTAGTCTACTTGAGAAACCTAACACTTCTCATTTATGCATCTTTATAGATCATTGCACTCAGCAGTTGTTTAGAAAACAATTATTTCACCATAATATGAAGGACTTTGGAGTATAAATTCTGCTGTTTGTTTAATTAGCGATTCTCAGTATAGATATAGGTTTTCCCTGTTTATTAAATAAATCTAATGTGATCCTACTTCTGATCTGTATTTTTTCAGACAAGGTAACAATCTCAGAGTGTTACATCCTTGGCATTATTCTTTTCATTGTGTTGAGACTATGTTTTATCAGATAGCTGTAAGTGCGCTTGATGGCTCTTAATGCTTTGGTCTTTAGAATCTGCTTGTACCAAATAGCACAGTGAGCACAAACTCAGCCTCCAAAGGAGCAGGACTATAGATATATGCAATTAAAATTGTTTCTTTTGGATACTCATCTATTTTTCCATTCTTTCTTTATTTCTCCTGGAAATTGTATGTGTTCTTCAGAGTTGTGGAAGCTTGGACAAGCTGAGCTTTACCAGTCTATCCAAGGGAAAAGTCGGCACCTTACCCAGAGCCAAAGTAGAGGGTAAAAAGAAAACCCAATTTTGATGGCATTGTGTTCAGGAAATTGAAAGCATGGTGAAGAATATGTATGCATATTCTGCTGCTGGGTTTTTATTGTGTGCTTCTACTGTGCCACTCATCCTCTGCTTATCTAACTGTGCTATCCCGGCTTCATTTTTGTGCCTGCCATTTTCAAAATTTACATCTCCAGTATACCATTTTGCTAAGGTATTACTGTGTAGTTTGATAAGTTGATTTAGCCTCTGTGTTGATGATGGTGCTACTGACAATGGGGGACGTTTTGGTATTTAAATTGATAATTCTAAGAGTGCCTTCCAATAATATTATAGTGTTAAACTCTTTGAGTGAGAGTTTTTAATTTTGAGGGTTAATTTTTATGTTTCATCTAGATTTTTACTGTAAGTAAAGAAATGTCTTCTTAGAAAAATGAAGTAGTCTCTTAAAATTGTAAAGCTCTGCTTGATTTCTCTTGAAACTCAGGCCAGGGAGGCTGCCTCTCTTCTTGGAATTCCAGGCCAGGTATGCTTGTGGATGGCCTCCTTGTCCCAGAAGGAGAGCCTGGAGCTGAGGCTTTCACTTGGGGAGTCCTTATGTGCCTTACAAATCAGCAACCAGGACTGCTTCATTTTGTGCCCATGTGGTTTCCGTGGGTGGTTTGTTGTTTTAAAAACTGTTTCGAAGAAGTGCATTTTTTTCCTGGCAATCGTGTGTATCCTGTGTAAGTATTTTTCATTATTAATAATTTTGAGAAGAACCAACTCCAGGTCATAATGCAGTTGGCTAGAGTCATGGGGTTTGATCCAGAGTCATCCCATATGATTTGTGTCTGCTTTGCCAAAATCTACTAATTTGAGGTTCCCAAAGGGCAGGGTAATGGTTTCCTCTCCTGTTTCTCACTGTCACCAACCTGTTTTTAGAAATTATTTCTATCGGTTTTGTGTAAGTCAGCAGTCTTTAAGAGAAACCCATAGACATTTTGATTGTGTTTCTTCTAGGCCTGTGTCCTGGTTTTCCTTCTAGGGTGTGTTTCCCCCTCTCTTACTCTGTGTAGAAACTGCCGTTTCTGATGGAGATTTGTGTGCCAGAGTTCTCTTTGTACTTTGATCTCCATCTTCTTCCTCATTTTAGGTTTAGTGGTTAAGACTCTCTTCTTTAATTGAATTTTAAAGTGGTGACGTTCCTGTCCTTTTCCGTTTCTCTGTCCAGTGCTGAGGGTTTGCTTCTGTAGGTACACTGCCGCTTTTTAATAGCGAATTTGGGTTTAAAGAGGAATTAAATTCTTGGGTTATTTTAGAATTCTAGCTTTATGCTATTTACATTTCTGACCACATTGAAGGTTTGTGAAAGTGACGTTTTATTTTTGTTTGTTCTTTTTTGTTTTAATTAACTTATTTTCTGAAAGTGAAGATTTGAAGCTTCATGTGTCATCAGCTTGTAGTCTTGGGAGGTATCTTTAGGATATAAATATCCCGGTCACAACTTCACGTGGTCCGTATAAGTCATCTTGTTAACATTGAATCTGATATACATTGAGGAGTTAACCAGAGAGAAGTCTTGAAGATCTCTGGTCTGAACTTTCTAATTTACAGAAGAGGAAACTGAAGACTGGATAGATGAGGTGTCACTGTGATAACAATAGTTTAGTGGAAGAGGTAGAACTGGGTCCAGCGTTCTTCCTACTGCCTTGGAAATCCCCAACAAAGTAACATTTTAAGTGGAGAATGTACTAAGGTTCTGGTTTTAAAGTACCTAAAATAAATTTCATTTTTGTGATATAAATTTGAGTGATCAGAGAAAGCTTAAAAATTCTTTCTGTATTTTCTCTTTTGATCTGAAAAACGGTACTGGTCATCTCTGGAGTTATCATTTGGTTATTTGAGGAAGGAATTTGGCCTTTCTTTTGCTCAAGCCCATCCTTCATTGTATTAAGGTAATTTTGTTATGTCCCCAAAGCTAGGAAAGCTTGCAAGCAAGAGCCTTCTGTCTTGACTACTGTTGGTGGTCTATTTAGCATCACTAACCCATGTGATTGACCTGTCCTTACTGTTCTCTTAATTTCGTCTTCCGCCAGTGACCTAAACCCAGTGCTTTCTCTGAGCATATAACATTTTATCGCTTCCCACCCTTTTGTACTTTTTGTTATGATCTTTAGGACATCATTCTCTCTGTATTTATAATCATTCTTTTTAAATTCTTTTTATTTTACTATTTTTCTCTACCTATCTTCTGAATAATAATGGTTTCCTATCGTCTTCTCAGACTAACTAAAAAACAAAACAAAACAAAAAAAACGTTGTTATTTAGAATAGTTTTCAGTTCACAGAACAATTGTGAATCTAATAGAATTCCTTTATACCCCACGCTCAGCTTTTCCAATTAGTGTCTTATGTTAGTACGGTACATTTGCTAATCTGCATGCCCCTACAGTCATACCGAACTATTGACAGAGCCCATGTTTTGTTCGGATTTCAGTTTTTATTGATTGTCCTTTTTGTCTTGTAGCTTCCAGAGGACCATTTCCCCTTACGCTCCTCTTGGCCACTGGTTAAGCTCTGCTTCTTTTTGATGACCTTGAGCTTCAAGAATACTCTTCAAGTGTTTAGTTTATTGTTCATCAGTTGCGGTTGATCTGATGTTTTTCTCACGTTTAAAATGGAGGCAGGGTTTTGGGGAGGAAGCCTACTGAGGTGTAGCGTCATGTCATCCCATCATCCCCAGGGCACATGCTGTCTAAGTGACTTGTAGTCCTCGGGGGTGACTTTGCTTACTTGGCTGAGGTGGTTCTCCTGCCCTCACTTCCCCATTGCACTCTTCAGAAGGAAGGCACTTGGTGCAGCCTGCAAGCAGAGCTGGGGAGCAACATCCACCACCTGAGCATAGAGTATCTATGTTCGTACGTTATTTGGAATCTACCCATTTCTTTCCCATTTGTTTATGTATATAATGTTTTTTATTAATATGGGTGTGTGGTTATTTTTTTCTACTTTATTTGGCCAAATTTTTAAGTTTTTCTTTGTATATTGATGATTTCTAAATATGCTTATCCTAGCAAGTCAATCCCGTGTCTCTTTTAGAAAGAACTCTTTCTAGTCAATTTTCTATTGGACCCTTTCTCTTTGGTTTCCTTTTGTTGAAACCTGAAACTAAATGTGTTTATTTTTTTTTTTTAAAGATTTATTTATTTATACATACAAGAGCTGGGGTACAGGCCAGAGTCCAGGGCAGTGAGAGGATTCACCAGAGACAGAGCGGGGAG